>JACEEZ010004794.1:215000-252500 GCA_016584305.1 Chionoecetes opilio | reverse complement strand
GTCGTTCGCACTCCACCCCACTCACCGCCGCTAGGTTCAGTAGGTTGTACTGTACTCATGTTGGACGAGTCGCCCGGATGCTATATCGGTTTATGTACACATTATGCACTATATTCTTGATAAATCTGCTCTGACGTGCAAAAGAATGCAATTACCGAACCTAACCTTGTGTCGTGAATAATCGAAAGTCACCACCTTTTACGTGGAACCTAATGAGCGCGAATGAAGGTAAGAGGGTTGCGGCGAGTGGAGAGACTCACGCCCGCCCTCCCTGGCTGCGTCTCCCTCATGGTGTTAGGTCGCGGGTAATCGATCAGTCACCGTCCAGTGTGGGACGGACACTGTCAGGTAGAAGTGCTACACTAAAATGATTGTTGTTATACTGTAGGTAGAGGGAGGATTGAGGTCTCCCCGCAGTGATTAGTGATGAGGTAAAGCTTCACAATATACGGCAGCAGGGAAGGGCTTACTGAAGGGTACGGGAGGCTAGGAGGATAAAGGTGAGGGAGTGCTTTCGGCGAGTGTCAGGAAGCTTTATTCTCGTCTGCTCACTTTTACTTAGACTACACACGTCATAGCATCGTCATTTCCTGTCATGCTTACATTTCTTTACGCGACTACTTTCTTTCTTCACCTCCTTATCTCTGACGGTACATACAGTATACGTGGAAAGTGTCAAGAGCAGGGCAGCACCGGCGCTCGTTGTTTTATTGTATATTAGTTGTCACTTCCTGCATCAGTTTTCCTTTTTGGTGTAGTGGGTAGCGCGCCCAGCTGCGGCTCCGCGGGCCCGGGTTCAATTCCCACCCAGTAATACTTTATTTCAGTATATATTATTATCATGTCTGATTGTGAGTGTGTGTGCTAAAAATACATAGAACATTGATCTTGATGTCAGAAGAAATAATAATTTGATTTAATAAGACTCAATCAACAGTTACATAGGACGCCGCAGATGGCGCTCGTGTTAGACATCACAAATTATGCTTAGGCTAGGGTCTCAGCTTTCCATCTTGCTTGTATACGGTTTTTTGGTAATGACAAAACTCTTGCTACTTCCCGCGCTCCGCAGCCTATAGGTATGTGTAACGGTAATATCGTACGCCAGGCAGCTCAGTATAACTATAAGTAGCTGCCTGGCCAGTTTACTCGTTTGGGGGAGGAGTCTGCTCTTGGCTTACCCTCTGCCACCATCTCCTTGACTGGGTTCGATCTTGCCGTTATTTTGCATCCCAAACCTCAGACAAGCACTCGATGGTAAATAAGAGGTTAACTAGAGAGGAGAAGGCGCGTATTCTCGCCTTACGTGAGGAAACTATGTCTGTGAAGGAAATTAGTGAAAGGATGGGCCGTAGTGAACCAGCCATATTTGCCTTGATCAGGCGAGCGAGTGGCCTCCCTGCAGGCGTAATACCAGCCACCCCTAAAGTTTCAGGCCGCCCACGCAAGACTACAAAAGCCACAGACAACTTAATAAGGCAAGACGTTATCAAGAACCCAAGAATAACAGCACGGGAATTGAAACAGGCGCATCCAGACCTGCTTGAGGACGTCGCAGTGAGGACCATTCAAGAACGTTGTCAAAAACATCTCAAGCTGCCTCTTCAGTCTAAGAAACCGCCACTGTCGAAGAAAACGAGGCAATCTCAAAGGCGCCGCAATCTTGTAAGTTATCTCTTCCCCTCTACCATGCATTTCAAATGTTTTCGCCCTTTCTTTATTCTAATTATGCTTTTCTTCATAATCCCGGTCTATTTTTGTGAAATTCACCCATGGTCTTGTCCACGCGAACTGAACTCGCGATCGTCAGTTTCACCCTCCCGGAGCGAGCTAGAAGCTCATTATGACCGATCTGAGGGTAATGCTGGGACCTCACACCGCACACCCCATTCCCTTGCTCAAGGGGAACAGTAACGGCTAGCATGTCAGTGAAAAATCACCGGGAGCTAGCAGAGATTCGAACCGACGAACCACAGAATAATGGCGCGCCAAGCTCTTATCCACTGGACCAGCGAACGGTGTATGTGTGTGTTTAAGTTTGCCGCGCGCAACACACAGAGAGAGAGAGAGAGAGAGAGAGAGAAGGCGGGCTGCTATAGGCAAAAGCTCGCGTCAACCACAAGTGTTGACAAAATATTAACAAACAGAGAGAGAGAGAGAGAGAGAGAGACGCACTCCTCTTCCTCCCCCCCCTATCCTCCACCCGCCAAACAACTTTCCTACCCTCCGGGCGGTGCTTGCGTCCTGGGTGCAGGTCTGAGGGTTGGTTCAACGTGCCTGTGACATTACTGACATAACAAGTCCCGTTCTTCCACGCCCACGCATTCAGGCACGCGTACAACAGCACCGAGATACTTACATATATGCGATACGTTCGTAGGCATGGTATTCGCACTCGATGAATAATATTAGGCAAGGGTAGTTTGTGTTGTCATGTAACGAGGAAGTCTGTAAACCAAACACACGGCTTTAGTATATTATTGACACTGACATATACCTGCAGGGTAACCTGAACCACTGAGATAAGTCCCAACGCATTGCAGCAGATTCAGTTTGGCTTCAAGGCTTAATGCATGAGTACAAGATATATAATATAAGGAATATATAGCATAGAGGAAGGAATATAAGGAATCAAATTTGGTATCAAAATTACTCAAAGGTGGAAATAGTGTAAAAAAAAAAAGTGTATAATTTCGGTATTGGGCACTAAAATACTAACAAATTTAACCGATATTATCGTGTAAATCTTTTCAATCTGCGTACTTTGAATCCCAATTTCCCATGGCGCAATTGAATGATAAGCTTATCACCGCCTCCGTGGTGTAGAGACTAGCGCACTTACCTGGGGAAGGTAACTGTGGTAACCCAGATTTCACACTAACCCTGTGTCCCGGCGTAGCGGGTTGTTACCCATCACAGGCTCAAAGGCTTATGTGACGGAGATGAGCACCGGGGCCACGCACAGCTTAGCGTATGCCACCATCTTTACCTTTTTTATTGAATAATTATGGTGATACATATAATACCGAAAATGTACCATTATTTCGGCCAGAAACATTAAGGTAGGTTAAATAGAATTAGGTTTGATTCAGTTACATGGTATCAGGAAAATATGTATTACGGCAGTGCAAAGCGGAGCGGGATGTTTGCGGGGCGGGCCGGGATGGCCCCCCCCCTGTAAATAAAGATTGATTTCCCCCCAAAACGAGTGTCAGATAAATTCAAAACACATCAAAACTATTCAGAAAATAAGCTTTCAGCTTCGGAATCAGTGGTGTCCAATAACGGAAATTTACCGAAAGGCGTAATTGTATTTTATTTATATAGCTTTTATTGGGTCGTTAAATTAATTACATCCTATAATTTCGTGTCTTTGAGTCAATTACTTGAAACAAAAAGTGTGGGTTGGAGAAGCCGGACTCCTCATTCAGCACCACCTGTTACTGAGTGCATGCGCGGCTGTGGGGGTGATCGAGTACATACAAACCGATAGGTGGGCTCGGGAAGGTTGATGATAGAGCTGGGTCCTGCTGGGGACACCACCTTCACCCCCAACTTATGCACCTCTCCCTGCACACCACCACCAAGGCCGAAAGAGGCATGATAACCCTGAGAACCCACACACACACACACACATATATATATATATATATATATATATATATATATATCATAGAAAACAATACCCTTGAGTGCAGACTGAGCACAAAAGACCTGCTCAGCCATGTCGTATTTTTTTAATTTTTATAGTAGGCCGAGAACAGGAGACGCTGTTACCGCATCGCTACATCTAATATAATACATTTGCTTTAACAAATAAGAATATTTACGGTACAATGAAGGTATGAATATTGATATTCTTAAGATATCAAAATATTTCCATAGGAAAATACAATAATCATTGTGGCCTTCCGGTACGATAATTTTCCCGCGTACAGCTCAACGGCGTTTGTCGTTCAGTTTAAACCTCGCAGTAGTGTTGTGAGAGCGTCGAGTAACGTGCTCCTGCCCAGGCTCTATTTACGCATCCTACACTCTTAACAATGGGTTACAAGTGTTGTGTTGTGGGATGCAAGGCAAATTATGTCTCTAGAAAGTCTCCGGAGGGAGAAGGGGCCGTTTCAAAGTACATAAGTGTCTTCTCTATACCAAAGCACAATGATGACTACCCTGAAGTGAGAAAAACTTGGATCAAGAGGATTTCGCGCCACACGAAAGATTTTAACGTTGACAAGGCTTGGGTCTGCGGCCTGCACTTTAAGGAGGAAGATTTTAAGCGGGTCAACGTTAAGACTGGCCAGCCTAGGAAGCGCCCTGCCCTTCACCTTTGGGCAATCCCTGTTCATTTCCCCAGCCACCCCTCCTACCTCCAACCCAAGGAGGACACAGCCAGGCCTACCACCTCAGCTACAAGGGATGTAAGTATAGTTCTCTATGATATATATATATATATATATATATATATATATATATATATATATATATATATATATATATATATATATATATATATATATATTCATATATATATATATATATATATATATATATATAAATATATATTATATATATATATCAGAGCTGGGACTACCGAATGAAATTCGGTATTTCGGTATTTCGGTACTACCGGCGGTAGATTTATCTACCGCTACCGAATCTTCGGTACCAAACCTCTACCTACCGATACCGATACCGAATGGATCTACCGAACGAATTTCTTCGGTAGAATTGAATTGAAGTTGGAAAAATACGCCAATAGATGGCACCACAATTTGTTTACTTAGTCAGTCAGCTGATGGATTCGGGACCGGTTGGTTCTGTTGCGGAGCTCCACATTTAGAACGCTACTACCGAATTACTATCATCTTGATGAGTGAGGTAAAAATTAAAACAGCGACAAACAGCTAAGAAACAGTGCAAGAAATAAAACGCTTTATTATAGTTTTGAACTTTTTTAGTTGCTTTTTAAATGTTAATTATTAATAAAACGTGCTGTATAATTTAATTAACAAAAATTTGCTAACCTTTTTTTCCAGCTGATAGTTAATAAAAGTGTTTGCCGAATGATAGGTTTTAAGTTTTTTAGTTAAAAGGTCTTTATAACTTAAAACAATAAAAAAACATGGTTGGAAAGCTCGAATACAACAAATGCTTTAAGCTCTGAATTAGTTAAAGGCTTAAAATAGTTTTGTGGGCTCTGAATGTATTAAAAGGCTTTAAAGTTTTTTTTTTTTTATATATATAACTTTTTATAATCTACCGAACGAAATACCGAAATACGAAGCAGTCGTAAAATTTTTGGAATATCTACCGCAATACCGAACGAATGGCCGTTTTCATCAAACGAATACCGATACCGCGGTAGAAAAAATCTACGAATCCCACTCTGATATATATATATATATATATATATATATATATATATATATATATATATATATATATATATATATATATATATATATATATATATATATACTGTATAAATATATATATATATATATATAATTATAATATATATATATATATATATATATATATATATATATATATATATATATATATATTTAGTACTCGTCAAAAAAATTGAGCCACCTGCGCCGGTGGCTCAAGTTTTGTGGCGAAAAAAGAATGGTGTTCTTGAGGGTGAACGGATTTCACCAGAGTATTGAAACCAAGTTATGACGTCACCACGTCCCTCTGCTTTCGCCACTGGCTAGATCCTGCGCCTCAGTTGGCGTCTAGCCGTGGTGTGGAAAGGTGACCTGCCGTAGCTTGTTCCGCGACCCGGCGTGCTAGTGCGTACTTGTGTGTGGTGATTGTGCTCTGGTCATAGTAATATGGGGAAAGTTAAAGATTTAACACCGGAAACCGTTGCACAGATTGTGGGGCTCAAGGAGGCTGGCCATTCTATAAAAGAAATCAGTGAACAATTGTCAGTATCCAAGGCATCTGTGAAGCGGTGGGCCAAGCGGTTCAGGGAGGCAGGGAAGCGTGAGATACCCAAGCAGATAAAACGTCCAGGACGCCCCAGGAAGACAACCAAGAGGGCTCTAAGCGTGTTGAAGCGTGCTGTAGAAGCAGAAATCAAGACAACAGCAATAATTATAAAGGAGAACGCTGGCGCCTTTGAGGGGGTGTCGGTGCGAACTGTATCAAGGCGACTGAACGAGCTGGGTTACCACAGCACAAACCCACCAAGAAGCCACATCTCACCAAGAACCAGAGGGAGCGACGAGTGAAATTTGCACACAAGTACCTTACCTGGACTGACCAGCAGTGGATGTCTGTGTTATGGAGCGATGAGGCGCCCTTCACAGTAACGTGCAACAGGGGAGGAAGGGTGTACCGCCGCGACGGGAGCGATCCGCTAGACCCCCGTTACATAGAACAAACAGTGAAACACCCCGATTCTTTGATGGTGTGGGGGTCATTTTCCGGGAATGGTTTGGGGGAGCTAGTAGTGCTACCGAGAAACGTAAAAGTCAATCAACACGTGTACCTTGAGCTCCTGTGTGACTATTTGCCTGATTGTTTTGACAAGGCCCAAGCCACCGTGTTTCAACAGGACGGTGCACCTGCTCACATGGCCAAAACCGTTACTCAGTGGCTGTCTGACTGCCAGGTTAACTTCTTCAGGGATTGGCCAGGCAACAGCCCCGACATCAATCCCATAGAAAGCCTCTGGGCCATAATTAAAAAGGACCTCCAAGGAAAAGACGTCGGGTCTGTGCCTAAGTTGGAGAGGGCCATCAAGGAGTCCTGGGCCAACCTCGCACCGGACACACTCAAGAACCTCGCCCTGTCCCTTCCTCGCCGTCTCCAAGCCGTCATAAAGAGCAGAGGGAGTGCTACCAAATACCTAAAAGTATGTAAATACACCCTTATGTCCTTTATTGTCCGTTATTATGTCACCATTGTGTGGTTTTGTGGGGCGGGAAAGGTAGCGAGACAGGTGATGGTGGGGGTGGCTCAATTTTTCTGACGAGTAATATAATATATATATATATATATATATATATATATATATATATATATATATATATATATATATAATATATATATATATATTATTATATATATTTATTTATTTATTTATTTATTTATTTATTTAACGTCCGATTTTCCCCATAATATTTTATGAGGTTAGACGGCCGATGATACTCTTCCTTATGTATACACATGATGATATGCTTCCTCTTCCTTATGTACACACAGGTACACACACATATATAATATATATATATATATATATATAATATATATATATTATATATATATATATATATATATATATATATATATATATATGTATATATTTATATGTATATATATATATTTATATGTATATATATGTATATATACAGTGGTACCTTGACTTACGAGTTTAATTCGTTCCTTGATCGAGCTCGTAACTCAATTTGCTCGTTCTCGTATATCAAATCAATTTTCCCCTTTGAAATTAATTGAAATACCATTAATCCGTTCCAGCCCCCCCAAAAACACCCCAATTTTTTTACTGTACCTATATGACTGGACTGCACTCACCCTCCGCCATTTGCATTCGCCACTGTTTACACTGTGTATCAGCTGTTGGAAACAGCTGTGGGTGGAACTGCCGCTAAACGTACTGCACTCACTCTCCGCCATTTGCATTCGCCAGTGCACTGTTTACACTCTGTGTATCAGCTGTTGGAAACAGCTGTGGGTGAAACTGCCGCTAAACGTACTGCACAAACCCTCCGCCATTTTCATTCGCCAGTGCACTGTTTACACTCTGTATCAGCTATTGGAAACAGCTGTGGGTGGAACTGCTGCTAAACGTACTGCACTCATCCTCCGCCATTTGCATTCGCCAGTGCACTGTTTACACTGTGTATCAGCTGTTGGAAACAGCTGTGGGTGGAACTGCCGCTAAACGTACTGCACTCACCCTCCGCCATTTTCATTCGCCAGTGCACTGTTTACACTGTGTATCAGCTATTGGAAACAGCTGTGGGTGGAACTGCTGCTAAACGTACTGCACTCATCCTCCGCCATTTGCATTCGCCAGTGCACTGTTTACACTCTGTGTATCAGCTGTTGGAAACAGCTGTGGGTGGAACTGCCGCTAAACGTACTGCATTCACCCTCCGCCATTTGCATAGCACAACACAACAAATGCTTCCACAGTGAGGTAACCACGTGAAGTGAACGAGTGAGACGCGGGATGCTGGGCGGATGTTGTGGCGTTCGCTGCGCCAACTAGCGGCGGCGTATCTGAAGCTCGCTCGTAACAAAACAACAACAACAAAAAATCGCTCGTAACTCGGATATTGGCTCGCAATTCAAAGCAAAAAATCGACCGAGCTACTGCTCGTAACTCGGAAAACTCGTAAGTTGGGGCACTCGTAAGTCAAGGTACCACTATATATATATATATATATATATATATATATATATATATATATATAATATATTTGGGGGGGGGAGAAGGACATTCAGGATACAGGTCTTGTTAAAGTCTACAGCATTTCGTGCGTTATTCTCGATAAGTTTTATTATAATTTTCTCGCACAAGCAAGGGTGCGGTCGTCTTGTTGGAGGGTACGGTATAAAGATATATATATATATATATATATATATATATATATATATATATATATATATATATATATATATATATATATATTATATACATGTGTGTGTGTGTGTGTGTGTGTACTTGAAACCTACCTCCAGTTTCCCCCCGCCATCGGTAGGTCGCATCAAATATTGCGTGAAAATCACTAGCTGAATTACGCCGTTTCTGGTGGTGTCTGGCTTCTCAACCGTGCCTGAGCTCTCGCTCTCTCCTATTGTTACTACTTAGTGTTTCTTCATGCGGTAAGAGAGAAGGTTATCGCCGGTAGTCCTGACCTACCCTGACTGTGATTTTTGCTGTTTCGCGTTGCTTGTCTCCCCCCCCCCCCCCGCTTCCAGTGCTGCAATATGGTTGGCAAGCAGTGTTCTGATGTTGAGAAAGCTAGGATTTTGACAATGAGAGAAGAAAATGTGAGCATAAAGAATATTTGCCGGCGTACTTGTCGCAGTAAAATAATAAGGCGACGGTGATGCGTCTCCTTGCGGCAGCTCGTGATCTTCCTCCTGCCGCCATTCCGCAGTTTAAGAAACGCACTGGACGCCGAAGGAAGACTACCATCTTAACAGACAGACTCTTGAAACTTGCTGTGACTAGGAACCCACATTTGACAGCACAATCATTGAAATCAATGTATCCCAAGCTTCTCCAGGACGTCGCCATCAGAACCATCCAGCACCGCCTTCGACACCACCTCTGCATTCCATCACGTGTTGCGGCCCGCAAGCCACTTCTGACTGATATTATACGTCGTAAACGCCTTCTTTTTGCTAGGCAACACCAGGACTGGACCACGGAGCAGTGGCATAAAGTCCTGTGGAGTGACGAAAGCAGTTTCCAGATCATCACGGCAAACAGACTTCGTGTCAGGAGGCCAGTGCGAAGGAACAGATACGACCCACGCTACACTCTCAAGACAGTGAAACACTGCTTCAGTGATGGTGTGGGGGTGCTTTAGTGGGCTTAAGGGGGCTGGCTCAATTTATTTCTTACCAAAACATGTCACCATGAATGCAGAACGCTATGAAAAAGTTCTGCATGATCTGATGTTACCTGTGTATGATGATCATGATGTCAGTGTCTTTATGCATGATGGTGCTCCCTGCCACAGCGCTAGACGAGTGGGTAGATTATTGTTGGATAAGGATGTTGATGTCATGAGTTGGCCTGGAAATAGCCCAGACCTAAATCCAATGGAAAATGCATGGAAAGTGATGAAAGGCAAAGTGCGCGAAAAGCAGGTGTCCTCCCTATCTCGCCTCATGGAGATGATTCGTGAGGTGTGGGACACAGAGATGGATCTAGACTATTTTCAATCACGCACCGACAGCATGCCAAAGAGAATGAAGGATGTGCTGAAGGCAAAGCGAGATATGCTAGCCTATAGGGTGAGTTTTTGTTTGGTTTGCCCTTCATTTTTGTATTGATATTTTGTCATGCTGCAGGCACTTTAAAAGGGTCAAGTAGGTATCATGTATTTCGGCGCCCATATTATATATATATATATATATATATATATATATATATATATATATATATATATATATATATATATATATAATTTACATCACAAAGGTTTGGCCAAGGGAAAAAAATAATAAAAAGCCCGCTTAGTTGCCAGTCCCTATATAGAAGACAGTAAGAGAATAAAAAAATGGGGGGTGGGGCAATTTAGTGGTGAATGTGGCTAAGAAAAAGCGTAATTTAGGTGAATAGTACGTGAGTTACAAAACAAAGAGATTGAAGCACGTAAAATTGGCCCACCCTGTGACCAGGGCTGCTTCTAGAGTGCTGGTGGTATGGCTGAAATTGAAAGTTTTTCGTAATTTCTGGGCCATAGGAGATTATAATGCCAAAAAAACACATCTAAGCAGTTTGATAAAGGGAGGAACGTGAAAAGGAAACGTACTCGTGCCGAACATAGTCGCAGACCAGTTAACTATGAGTTTTACATTAAAGTGCGTCATGCTGAGCGTAAGGTGTGTCGTGAAAACTTTGCTGCCATGCATGGCATTGGAATGAAGAAAGTTAAAATCTTACTGCAGAAGAAAAAGCAATCACCAACTGGCAAACCAGTCAGTCCAAACCAGTCACTGACAAGCGGGGTCGCCGCTCTTCTGCACGTGCCATCACAGGGGTGACTGGCGCGTGTTCATGAACACATTTGCGCATTGCCAGTGACAACTAGTCATTATTCACACCAAAGCCATGTACAGAGGTCTGCCAAAGTCCGACCTGAAATTCATTCTCTCGCGTCATGATGTCACCGCGAATCCACAGTAGGTAGGAGCTGCCATTCGGCATGTATCATAATGTATCTTACAGCATCTAATGGTTAGCTAAAGTATTACAGATATTTTTGGAGTACGCAAAAAAAAAAAATCTTCCATCTACGACATCCATCACCGAATAAAGTAGTGGTGGTGATGAAGGAGAAACATTTGAAATTAGAGGCTTTGTTTGTGTGTAAAAAGCTTGGTCAGCTTCGTACCTCAATGAAATGATGACTGCAGTTAAGTTCTTTTGTTCAAAATCATGTATAAACGGCCTAATAATGACCACTTTATCTGATTATGAATTATAAGCACTTTTGCTTTGAGCGTTATCTTCCCTCAGCAATCTACTCCGCGTTTGAAATCACTCAGTCCCTGACTGAGTCAGACTGACGGTCGGTGTGGCGGGAGCTCACAGGCTCACACTACGTCACGTCAGGGCTCTACACACTCAGACACACTCTGCATGACATAAGTGTCTTACCTTCTTACCTTACCTCTCTTACCTTAATGCATAGCATTAGATCCGTGAGAATGTGATCAGTATTGTGTACTCGAGAGAGAGAGAGAGAGAGAGAGAGAGAGAGAGAGAGAGAGAGAGAGAGAGAGAGAGAGAGAGAGAGAGAGAGAGAGAGGCAGTTATGTGATGTGGTGGGCCGAAGGCCCACCACCTGTGTTTGGTGGGCCGAAGGCCCACCAAACACAGACTCTCCAGATAGCCCCTTCTAGCTTTCCTGAAATCATGGATGTAGAAATGTATGAATGTATTAACGCCAACCTATTCACATCACCCCCAACCCATTCACTCACCCATTACCCATCACCCCCCACCCATTCACTCACCCATTACCCCCCACCCCCCACCCATTCACTCACCCATTATCCATCACCACACACCCATTCACTCACCCATTACCCATCACCCCCCATCTATTCCCTCACCCATCACCCATCACCCCCCACCCATTCACTCACCCATCACCCCACACCCATTACCCATCACCCCACCCATTCACTCACCCATTACCCATCACCCTACATCAAGGTTTCCTCAATTATCGCAACCCACTTTTTTTCACAATTCTCGCTAATAGGCTGCTAAAAAAGAAAGAAAAAAAAAGAGTGATCGGATCATCTCATAAATGGGCTTAAAACCTTCCCCTGCTCGAGCCGGTTCCAAAACTGTGCCATATGATGGGATTCCGCCACGGAGGGCGGCACCTGGAGCGGACACACACACACACACACACACACACACACACACACACACACACACACACACACACACACACACACACTTTCGCTTATATTATTATAGATGATCGTGGCTTTGGTGGTAAAAGCACGAAAATTGGCACATTTGATGATCATGACATACTAAATGATCTCGGATATAGGGCCAAGCACATTTTTCCCTTTGACACTTATAAAGTGGGGAAATCCAGGATGGCCGCCATCTGAATCGTGAAAGTCTATTTTACGTCATATCTTTCTGAATATATATCACATAGACATGAATAACATATCGTTTTATAAGTTTTCACACATAAGGAAGCCAATGGCACCACTCATTTGTCGATAGAAGGCATTAAAATCCCGATTAAGCTGAAATTCATGATAAATATATATAATAATTTATATATTAATATAATACTTCTCTTCTTGCAGGTGACTGATCAGAAGTAGAATCCACCATGTCGGCGAAGAAGCGATGTAAGATCGTAGAAGATTACAGTCTGCAACCATCTACATTCTACATCGACAGTTGGCTATCCTCCCATCGATTGGAGTCGTTGTGCCCTTTGCCAAGAACATTTTTCAGAGCCTCTCCAGTGCCCAGCAAAATCAAAGAGGACAGATGTTGGGGCTGGTTATCACCGTGTGGGTGACAATTTAACAAAGTTTCGAGAATTAGGTGAACAGCCAGTTGGCGTGCACATAGCACACTTAGATGATGGCGATGGTACCCCTCAGACACTTGCCAAACATAGCGCACAGTGGCACTCATCTTGCCGTTTGAAGTGTTCTTCCAGTCGTCTAGCACGACTTCAGACAGTTGCAATACCTCCATGTGAAAGTGACATCCGAAATCGCCCTTACACGCGGAGACAGTTTTCACGAAAAGACCGACCTTCTGAAGGTGATGTATGTTTCTTCTGTGATGAAGTTGCAACGGAACGTGCCTCTCTGCATGATGCCATGATGCCCAAGCTGTCCGATCGAGTTAACCAATGCGCCCTGAAGCTTCAAGATCAAGAACTCATTGCAAAACTTTGCTCCGGCGACCTGGTGGCACAGGATGCCTAATATCATGCACCATGCCTTGTGAAATTGTACAACGCAGCCAGTAGGAAAACAGCAGTAGATCGACAAAGGAACACAGATGGAGTATCTCACGGCATAGCATTGGCGGAACTCATAGGCTACCAGAGGTGGGCGCGATACTTTTTTTTGGTAGTGCGATAACGATACTGCGATACTTTTTTCCCGCTAGTTCGATACGCGATACTCTTTTGGATTTTCTTAAAACGATACGCGATACTGCGATACTCCGCTACCGATACTTTTTTCTTAAAGCGATAGTATCGCAGCGATACTGCGATACCAAAAATTTAGCTTTGCGATAGTTTACTACCTAAGAAAACACTGTATTAGCCAAGAAAAGATCTATTTTACTTAAACTACAGTTTAGGCACATTAAAACATTATAATATATTTATTTTTAAACTGACAAATTTTATTTAAAATATAAAGGTCGTCTTTTAAAGTATCGCGGGAAATTTAAGCGATACTTGAGTTGCGATACTTATACTCCGCTACTTTGAATTCTTATGCGATACTGCGATACTGCGACACTATTTTGGCGGTGCGATAGTATCGCAGTATCGCACTAAGTATTGCTCTCGCCCACCTCTGTAGGCTACATAGAAGTACACAAAGATGATCGAGCAATCGGTTGCCCCAACATTCCAGTTTTCTGATCTTCTCGAATCATACACTGATCGACTGAGACACCTGGGGGTTGAGGTAACTGGCCGTATCCACTCTTCAGACTTAAAAGATCGAATACTTGCTAATGTCCCTGAAATCCGGGAACAAGATATCAACAAGTTCACGTTTTCGTGTGTTTGCATGAATCATCATACCGAGGTATATTGGCAGTGGCGTCTCTCTGCTCTTAGTTGTGATGAGTACCAGTTGAACCTGAGCGTCTTTTCACGTAGCTGTTGTACTGCAGCAATTGTGCCATACTGAGCGTTGATTGTCTCACCTGCTCAGTTACTTTATTCATAATGTTTGGGTCGTCCATTATCATGGCAACTAGTGCCACCAGTGACTTGGGAACAGCCTGTTCTTGGCAGCCTTTGCTAAACGACCCATCAAATGTTGCTTGCATTCCCAACATATCTCGACGAATGAGTTGTGCTGCCTTAGCTAAACATATAGCTTCGTCGTCGCAGTTATCCACACTCGAATTCATCAGTGCAAATCCGACATCATCTTCAAAACTGAGTAAAACGTTTCGGCCTTTCTTGTAGGCCCGGATTCCAGGGACATTAGCAAGTATTCGATCTTTTAAGTCTGAAGAGTGGATACGGCCAGTTACCTCAACCCCCAGGTGTCTCAGTCGATCAGTGTATGATTCGAGAAGATCAGAAAACTGGAATGTTGGGGCAACCGATTGCTCGATCATCTTTGTGTATTCTATGTAGCCTACAGAGGTGGGCGAGAGCAATACTTAGTGCGATACTGCGATACTATCGCACCGCCAAAATAGTGTCGCAGTATCGCAGTATCGCATAAGAATTCAAAGTAGCGGAGTATAAGTATCGCAACTCAAGTATCGCTTAAATTTCCCGCGATACTTTAAAAGACGACCTTTATATTTTAAATAAAATTTGTCAGTTTAAAAATAAATATATTATAATGTTTTAATGTGCCTAAACTGTAGTTTAAGTAAAATAGATCTTTTCTTGGCTAATACAGTGTTTTCTTAGGTAGTAAACTATCGCAAAGCTAAATTTTTGGTATCGCAGTATCGCTGCGATACTATCGCTTTAAGAAAAAAGTATCGGTAGCGGAGTATCGCAGTATCGCGTATCGTTTTAAGAAAATCCAAAAGAGTATCGCGTATCGAACTAGCGGGAAAAAAGTATCGCAGTATCGTTATCGCACTACCAAAAAAAAGTATCGCGCCCACCTCTGGTAGCCTATGAGTTCCGCCAATGCTATGCCGTGAGATACTCCATCTGTGTTCCTTTGTTGATCTACTGCTGTTTTCCTACTGGCTGCGTTGTACAATTTCACAAGGCATGGTGCATGATATTTGGCATCCTGTGCCACCAGGTCGCCGGAGCAAAGTTTTGCAATGAGTTCTTGATCTTGAAGCTTCAGGGCGCATTGGTTAACTCGATCGGACAGTTTGGGCATCATGGCATCATGCAGAGAGGCACGTTCCGTTGCAACTTCATCACAGAAGAAACATACATCACCTTCAGAAGGTCGGTCTTTTCGTGAAAACTGTCGCCGCGTGTAAGGGCGATTTCGGATGTCACTTTCACATGGAGGTATTGCAACTGTCTGAAGTCGTGCTAGACGACTGGAAGAACACTTCAAACGGCAAGATGAGTGCCACTGTGCGCTATGTTTGGCAAGTGTCTGAGGGGTACCATCGCCATCATCTAATTGTGCTATGTGCACGCCAACTGGCTGTTCGAAACTTTGTTAAATTGTCACCCACACGGTGATACCCAGCCCCAACATCTGTCCTCTTTGATTTTGCTGGGCACTGGAGAGGCTCTGAAGAATGTTCTTGGCAAAGGGCACAACGACTCCAATCGATGGGAAGATAGCCAACTGTCGATGTAGATGGTTGCAGACTGTAATCTTCTACGATCTTACATCGCTTCTTCGCCGACATGGTGGATTCTACTTCTGATCAGTCACCTGCAAGAAGAGAAGTATTATATTAATATATAAATATTATATATATTTATCATGAATTTCAGCTTAATCGGGATTTTAATGCCTTCTATCGACAAATGAGTGGTGCCATTGGCTTCCTTATGTGTGAAAACTTATAAAACGATATGTTATTCATGTCTATGTGATATATATTCAGAAAGATATGACGTAAAATAGACTTTCACGATTCAGATGGCGGCCATCCTGGATTTTCCCACTTTGTAAGTGTCAAAGGGAAAAATGTGCTTGGCCCTATATCCGAGATCATTTAGTATGTCATGATCATCAAATGTGCCAATTTTCGTGCTTTTACCACCAAAGCCACAATCCTCCTATATTTGGCCACATATCCGCCTAGCTAAGAGAGAGAGAGAGAGAGAGAGAGAGAGAGAGAGAGAGAGAGAGAGAGAGAGAGAGAGAGTGTTCTAGCTAGCACACAAGCTGGGGACGAGACCCTTTGCTTGTGCCGCTGTTGCCGCTTAGCTGTACAAGCAAAGTTCATTTCCCACCTGACATGCAAGGCCATGCCTTCACACTGTGCTGTCTTCGGATGTAAATATATGAGAAATATATGAGAGCAAGAGGACAAAGAGCCGGATGCATATTCCCGTATTCTGGAACAGTATGTCGAGTTTACTCTTAAACACATCATCTTACGGTTACGTAAGGGGTAACATGTATATATTGTCAGAGGGTAACTTTGTGTGGGAATCACAATGAGGGTATTTTCGAGAATATCCTATGGTTAGTTATGGAGTTACAGCCATGCGTCTTCACAGAGCTGGAAGAATAGGGGAGCGGAACAGGGCTGAAGAGCCTGAGTAGGGAAGACAGTGGGGGGGGGGCGACTCGCGCTGACGTCACGGAATCAACTCGGCTCCGCCCCCTTGGCAGACCTCTTTACATGGGCATTCACACATGTACACACCTCACCGACGTTACCTGGATAAACCTGGCGGCAGTATTGCTGAGCTGTTCTCCCGCGTTACATCACCTGGATGGATGAACATTACCCAGATGAAAGTAAAGTGAGAGAGCGTTTTTACAGAACTATATTCACCCGTGACTACAACATTGGTTTTGACACACCCAAGACTGATGTATGCACAACTTGTGAGAAGCTGAGCATTGAAATCACGAACAAGCCGCAGGAGGGAATTAATGTTGAATACCTGCAACTGCAACTGCAAGAACACGAACGAAGTGCAGAAGCCCCACGATCTCTCCTTCACCAGGCTGAGCAGAGCACACATCCCCCTGGTGTTATTGATGACAGGGACATACATGAAGGTTGTGGCCACGGATTTACAAAAAATCCTGCCATGTCCAAAAGTATGTGTATAGATAAAAGGTATATATAAAAGTTGGTGTGTGTATATACACAGCGCGCCAAAGCATTGTTCGCGACATCATAACACAGCGCTTCCATACGGGAATTCAGAAAATGTACTCTATGGCAGCCTACTGACTTCCGAGAGAGAGATCTTACATATGGCAGCTTGTTTAAGGCACGGACAGTCCATCAAGACCGTTGAGGAATGTTCAGATGCCACTTGTCAATTATAGACGAAGCATTTAAAAAAGTATCGCCTTCCTTCCCGCGAGTAATTTGAACAGACGCGCATTGGTATAAATATCATTATTTGCATAATGAGTGGCAAGAAAGACCTAACAAAGGAGCAAATTAAAGTTATTGTATCTCTACACAAGGCAGAGAGGCCAGTGGAAGAAATATCAAGGATTGTGGATGTTACGAGGAGATGTGTGCATAAGTGGGTGGAAAGTTTCACTGGGTTGGCGGTGTCGCGGCAGCCGCGACACCAGAACATTATAAGTGGCCAGGGCGAGGATGTAAAACCTCAGCAAGCACCCTAAATGTCATGAAACGTCAAGTGGATGCCCATCCTCAATTAAGAGCAAGAAAAATATTGCGATATGACTTTTACATCCTCGCCCTGGCCACTTATAATGTTCTGGTGTCGCGGCTGCCGCGACACCGCCAACCCAGTGAAACTTTCCACCCACTTATGCACACATCTCCTCGTAACATCCACAATCCTTGATATTTCTTCCACTGGCCTCTCTGCCTTGTGTAGAGATACAATAACTTTAATTTGCTCCTTTAGGTCTTTCTTGCCACTCATTATGCAAATAATGATATTTATACCAATGCGCGTCTGTTCAAATTACTCGCGGGAAGGAAGGCGATACTTTTTTAAATGCTTCGTCTATAATTGACAAGTGGCATCTGAACATTCCTCAACGGTCTTGATGGACTGCCCGTGCCTTAAACAAGCTGCCATATGTAAGATCTCTCTCTCGGAAGTCAGTAGGCTGCCATAGAGTACATTTTCTGAATTCCCGTATGGAAGCGCTGTGTTATGATGTCGCGAACAATGCTTTGGCGTGCTGTGTATATTATATATATATATATATATATATATATATATATATATATCAGTGTCCGTAAAACGTATAGAGCGCCCGCCATGGAAATCAATTGAAAAAAGCGCCACTCACACATAATAGGAAATTACCGTTAGATGAGTCTCAGTTTGTTTCCCACTTAGTCTTATTAAGTTATTGGTGGATAGTGGCACTCTGAGCTGCCTTTAAGAGTATCTGTGATGCTTGCTCCTGCTCCGTGACTCACTTTTTTCGCTTCTTTGCCTGTTAGTGTTGCAGTTTTTGTACCCACACATCCAGGGGCCATATCAAAGACTACTCTATACAGTAGTCTTTGGCCATATACACAAAACTTGTTACTGAATCTTAACAGCTGTGATGCCAAGAAGTTTCGGTTAACTCAAATCTTTGGCCGTTAGGCACTAAAAGCTTTTGCATAAAACTTGTTAAGGGGAGCGTCACACGAATATTTCTGAAAAAAATCAAAATAATAAAAAAAAATTCAGGCGTAGTTGAACACTTGAGCAAGCTTGTGACAAAGTATTATAAAGAAAGAAGAAAAATGAAAGAGTTATGGCTGATTATGGCTGAAAGGAGGAAAAATAGAAACAGAAAGAGAGTTCCAGAGTTTACCAGTGAAGGGGATGAAAGAGTGAAAATACTAATTAACTCTTGCATTAGCTTTTGACTTAACCCTGCTTAGGAGGGATGTATGAGTGGATCCCCCCCAAACATGAGAGGCATGCTCCATATATGGGCGGATAAGGCCCCTGTACAGAGCAAGCAACTGGGAGGGATAAAAAAATGGACGTAGACGCCACAAGACACCTAACTTCATAGAAGCTGTTTTAGCAAGAGACGAGATGTGAGATTTCCAGTTCAGATTTTTAGTAAAGGATACTCCTAGTGTGTTCATTGTAGAAGAGAGAGACAGTTAAGTGTCGTTGAAGAAGAGGGGATACTTGTCTGGAAGGTTATGTCGAGTTGATAGGTGAAGAAATTGGGTTTTTGAGGCATTGAACAAAACAAGGTTTGTTTTGCCCCAATCAGAAATTATAGAAATATCAGAAGTTAGGCCGAGATGAAGCCCAGACAAAGATATCGGCCCAAGGACAAAGTTCACGCCAGCAGCGCAAATTTAAATAAAGAAAAGACGTTTATACGGTTGATTATGGTATGTTACTTGTTGAGGAAAAGCATAGTGCCGGCAAAAAAAAACGTTACACTTTTACGGCAAAAAAAATCTTTACATGGAAAATCCGCGCCAAGATTTCACTTGCCGTTCCTGCCCTAGAAAAGTGGGAGGAGCTAGTGATGACCAAGCCGCCTCCGCCTGCCTCGTACCTTTGTTCATCGTTCACCCGGCACTCAGTGAGCCTTGTGAGCTCTTACAGAGGATTTACTGTACGTCGCTCCGGCCGGCCAGTGTTTTCACTCGTTTGGCAAGTTTGAGGCCCTATAGCTTCACTCCTACTGCACACAATGGGTCGGAAGAAGCTGCAAATGCACGAGAAATCCCGTGCCTTGACTCTGCTAGAGAAGGGAGAGTCGGTGATTGCTGTAGCCAAAGATCTGGGGGTGTCGAGAGAGGCGATTTATCAACTGAAGCGGGCGGCGGCGTCATTGTCATCCGGGATGGTACCGCAGAGGAAGGCGGGCTCTGGTGCGCCTAAGAAGACTTCACCAAGGATTGATAAGCTTCTGAAGCGTGAAGTGATGTCATATCCTGCTATAACCGCCGCTGCACTCAAGACAAGCACCCTGAGCTTCTCCAGAACGTCGCAATCAGGACCATTCGCCATCGCCTGCAGAAGGACCTGGGTCTAACAAGTCGCCGTACCGCTGTAATGGTAAATACGTATCGTTTTTAATCATTATAACATTGAAATGGAAAATGTATTGCCCAGACTTGAAAATGTCAACATTTCCTATATTTAGCGCTGCTTAGGGGTCTGTTAGGAAACAGCTGTTTTCTCCTTTGTGTATCGCTATTAGAGCTTTCTTGCTACCTAACGGTTGTTAACGCTAACAAGCAAATTCCGTGTATACGGCCCCAGATGGCTCCAACCAACCTTAGTAATGAAGAAAAGGCTCGTAGTTTGTTTGGCCTGGAAGGCCGAAAATGTGTTAACGAAAGAAATAGCCAGACGCACGGGCCGTAATAAAAGCATGGCCCGCGCCTTGTTGCTACCGCCCGTGGACTCCCTTCCAACGTCGTACCACCACGAAAACCAGTTCCTGGTAGGCCGAGGAAGACTTCCAAGGCCACTGACACACATGCAATGTGAGGTATTGAATTGGATCCGAAGATCACAGCTGGTGATTTGAAGAGAAGGCACTCGAAACTGCTGAAAGGAGTTGCAGAAAGAACAATACAGCATCGGCTGCAGAAAGACTGACCTGCCTACGTTCAAGCATGTTTAGAAACCTCGTCACGAAGCCTAAGGTTAAGAAGAGACTTCGGTTTGGTTAAATATTGTCTTATGGTTAAGAAGAGACATATACGTGTGTGTGTGTGTTTATGTGTATATATCTATCTATCTATCTATCTATCTATCTATCTATCTATCTATCTATCTATCTATCTATCTATCTATATCTATATATATCTATATATATATATTATATATATATATATATATATATATATATATATATATATATATATATATATATATATATATATATATATATATATATAAAATAATGTTCTGACTTATAGGGGGCCAGAGTCGTAATCCCGTGACCTTACTGAGTCTTGTTTTGAAAGGGGCAGCAAACGGTCAGTCGTAAAATATCGGATAAGTCGTAAATATTCCGTCCGACATGCCGGAGTAACACTCCACAGCCAGTCAGTCTTGCACGTGCTGCCACACCACTACCTCGCTCGTTCCCACTCTTGTGACTTTACCCCTTATCAGTGTTTGCGTGACTTTGAATCCAACTTCACAATGTCTGCTCCTGCACCCAAGGCTTCTAGGAACAGGAAGGGCATGAAGCTTAAGACTCTAAGCCTGCAAGATAAGTTGCGACTACTTGCCAGGATTGATGAAGGGGCCTCCATGCGGGTGGCTTGTGCTGAATTTGATATCAAACCCAGTACATTTTACGATATCAAACGGCAAAAGGACAAAATTCGTAGTCATGCCCTTACCCTGGAGGAGCCCAGCGGATCTACTACGATGAAGCAGAAGAGGATACGGCCTGCCAAACACAATACTTTGGATGCAGCAGTGTTCAAGTGGTATAAACAAGAACGTGCCGCTGATTGCGATATAGGGTTGTGGACATCAAAAATGTCTGAATGAGGGGCCAGAGTGAACAGTTTCAGTGCAACTCTGAGTCTTTAAACAAGCGGCACTGTCTAAGCAATCGGAAACTGATAAATCAGTCGATGTTTTATTATATAATACTAAGAGCAGTCCCATGAGGGCTGCTCACACCACTACCTCGCTCGTCCCAACTCGTGATTTACCCCGTTATCATTTGCGTGACGTTTAACCTTTACAGTGGCTCCGCACCAAGGTTCCTGGAAGTTGGTTTTTTTTGTTTAATGATCTTCTTAGTAGTCGAAGTAATATGGTAATTTTTGCTGAATAGTACTGAACTCTAGTAGTTTCTATCTTGATATCAACCAGTAACTTTTACGTATCAACGCAAAGCAAAATTTCTACCATTTTTCCATTCGTTGTTAATATTGTATGTGTTTGGTCCACACTACTATAACGAAGACGATTATTGCGTCATAAAACAAAATAGAGCACCAAGCTTCGTGAATGAAACCAGAACCCGTATGCCGAATTGAAAAAGGGTTTGGAATAGAATGCTACGATCTCGACATTTTTGAACTGAATTTGTGCCTCAGGTGCTTTTGAGATACGTCATCGTCACTAGCCATAAAAAAGTTAATGTGTCAGAAGAACTTGAGCATTTTCACTTTATCAGGAGTGTCTTCTTAATTGGGCCTATTATATATATATATATATTATATATATATATATATATATATATATATATATAATATAAAGTAATATTCTGACTTATAGGGGGCCAGAGTGGTTAGCGTCTTGGAGTGCTGAACTCAATGTCCCGAGTTCGAATCCTGCCGGGGGCAAATCTTTCAAGAGCCTGGTAGGGGAGCAGAAGGTCCCGAGTTCAAGTCTCATCAAGGAGCAACTATCAAAGCCATCGTCGAGTGGTCGAAGCAACCCACATGCAGCATATACCTGTCTGCCGATTGCGAGTGTGACGGTGGACTCTAGGGGCTGCATGCGCTTTAACTGAAGATCTGAACATCACAGAAAATGGAATCTTCACCTGAGACCACAGGTGTCACTATAAAAATCCAGCCTGCGTCACCATCGGGCGAGATCGACCAACATCAAGACTCCATATGCTACAGACGCTTCAAGCTACAACGTATAAAAAAAAAAAAAAAAAAAAAAAATAAAAAAAAAAAAAAAAGTAATCCCGTGACCTTACTGAGTCTTGTTTTGAAAGGGGCAGCAAACTATATATATGTATATACACAGCACTCAGTGGCGTATCGAAGGGGGGGGGGGGGGGGGGCATGCGGCCATGCCCCCCCCCTTTTGCAAAGAATAAATAATAATATATTATATATATATATATATAATATATTAATATATATATACGTATTGGCCCCCCCCCTTTAAATTTTACGGGTACGCCACTGTATATATATATTTTATAATATATATATATATATATATATATATATTATATATATATATATATAACGAAAAGTACATGAAAACTTGAACAAAAGTTTCAAAATAAAATTAACAGGAAATCTTTGAAGCAAATGAAAGTAGGATTTGTTTTCATTCTTTCAGTGTCTGTATGCGATGGAAAAAAAAAAACTGGAAAAAGTTCATTTACTTTTTTTGCGCACACACACCATGCATAATAGAGGATTTAAGAAAACGAAGAATCGGGTGAAAGATGTTGAAGGGGTGGGAAGCAAGCAGTTGCGTCACCTCACACAAAAGAGGAACTTTTCATCCTATCGTTCTTACCCAGGATCTGCAATGACCTCATGTGTTCATCAAGATAGCTGTGTCACCTGCACACGTTGTTCCTTAGTACAGGGAAGTTCCCTGTGTTTCCTAGTTCCCTGTACCTGTCGGAGCACCGCGACGGCAAGGAGCTCTCGTCCTGCAAATAGCCTTCATGACACATGGTTCATGCCAAGGTGCGGTAGCGTCAACACGATAGAGGGAGAAGGGACGGAGGAAACCCACGGTCGCCAAAGTTACATTGAAATCGATTTTCGACGGCGTGAGGCAGAGAGCCAGATGTAGGCCTATACTAGCTATCTCATCAAGACTAACTTATCGACGAACCTTGCCATGTATCTGTAGGTCTGTACACCTGGCGGCCAATTGTTGATGTCTGGTCCCCGGACTGTTGATGTCTGATGACTAAAGAGTAAACGTTAATTATACAGTAAAGTGTTTAATAAAATCTTATACATTTTTAGTAGTTGGTAAAGGTTGAAGGTGTCCGGCCACAGCTGTCGAGTGACGCGGCAGGGTTAGGCGATCAAGGTGGTGGTGAAGCTGAGTGGCGGGCGGGCGGCGGGCGCCTCTTCTCTCTGTATCTCTCACTGGTATTCCTTATGTCACACTGGCGGGCCAAACACACGGGCCCACAAGAGGCTTCACGCACTAGTAGTTTGTGTGTGGTCCTGAAGGTCCCACAAACAGCAAATAGGTTAGAACATGAATGCGACAATGTCAATCAATACGGTGCAAACACTGGTCAAAATATGTTAGGATGTACTGCTGTAACCTTCCTGGCAAGCCACCCACCTCCTGGCTGTTTCTTCTCCCTGTCGAGCGTGGCGCCACCATCGCCGCGCTTCCTGTTTACCCCCCACCTCACCCACTACCATTCTCTTCCTCACCTACCCCCACCCCTACCATTCTCCACCTCACCTACCTCCACCCCTATCATTCTCCACCACTCCTACCCCCACCCCTACCTTTCTCCACCTCACCTTCCTGCCCTGATATTGCCCCCTTCACTATCACTACTACTGGAGGCCTAGCTCCTGCCTAGCGTACAACGTGCTGAGCACTAAGATTGGAAGGTTTTCAATAAAACCATCGTGCATTCCTTCGTATAGGTACAAATGATGACATACATCTTAGGATTGTAAAGACGAAGCTCTTGCAGCGTGCAAAAATCTGACAGGTGTGAGGGGGCAAACACAGCAAGCCAATCTGAGTGTCGTAGATCATGCCGCCTGGATCCGTATTTTAGCAACTATATAACAATTAAAAAAATATACCTAAGGTGGGTGTCTGCTCACCAACGGGTGTTCTCCCTTTTATTTTGATTTCATATTTGCCAGGCTTTTCCTGGAACATATTTTATGAAACTGAGAATGATCCATGTAAGAATTTTCTACTTAGCAGGTTTTGACCACGTATTTGTTAAATCAATTTGTACCACAAGCTCCCCACTGCCCTTAAAATTGTGCGTGGCCAATAGCATAACTGGCTGGGAAAGGCCCCTGCAGCCAACAAAAGGGCGATTTTACAGGAACTACCTCGTGTAAGTCTCGCGGCCTCTTGTAGCTTCCTTATTTTCTTATGTTATGTTCTATTCTGGCGTATGGTTGACACTAGCCTAGCCAATTCAATTCATTAATGAAGCTTCCCAGCCAATGAGAGCACTGCTAATTTCCTCTGTTTACTAAGTAGCATGTGAATGAAGGTAAGGTGAAGATGGTGGCATACGTTATGCTGCGCGTGGTCTCTGTGCTCATCTCAGTCGCATTAGCCCTTGAGCCTGGTGTGGTGGGTGAGAACCCGTTACCTCGGGACACTGGGCTAGTGTGACATCCGGGTTACCACAGTTACCTTCCCCAGGTTTTCCCAGGTACCTATTTATCGACCATCCCCGAAAGGAAGGATGAATAGGTGTCTGGGCTGACCGCCGACTTAACCCTGGCCCGGATTCGAACCAGGACCCGCAGATTCGTAGCTAGGCGCACTAGCCACTACACCACGGATGCGGCAAGTTTGTAATGCTACGTAGTTATTATTCTTTTCGCAATTTGTACGTGTACGTTGTACGTGTACGTGTACGTTTGTACGTGTACTGGCCGCCAAATGTTGTGGCGGTGTTGCTGGGCGGGTTGTCATGATGCATATATGTCGCCAAATTAATAACCTTTCAATTATTTTTTCGCGCAGCTCGAGCAAATGAGATTTGAAAATTGATGACATGGCAACAGGACACAGACACTTAGCAACACCACAGGGCCCGGCCCCCGGGGTAAGTTAAATTAAGCTAGTCAGTGCTGTCTTGGAGGACAATGAGAGTGCACGCACTGTTTTACTTCTTTCGTCATTAGTTACGAGGATATATTTAAACTGCAATCGTTTATTGCTTCATGGCTCCTAAGCGCATTATATCCCAGGATACTATAAGCTCCATATGTTCTTTGCATAGAGCTGGGTTTGGTGCAAAAGCTATCGTTAATCAGACAGGAGTTGCAAAAAGGACAGTTGAACGGTGGCTAAAGCGTTGTCGTGATGCCTTGGACGGAGAGATGCCTACACACTTAGTGAAGAGTGGACGGCCAAGGAAATATAACTCAAAGACTTTACGTGTTATAAAAAGGCAGCTGAATGTCAAACCAACAAGCACAGCACGTGAAGTTAAGGAAAACAATCCTGCCTTACTGGGTAATGTGTCAGTGAGAAGTGTGCAGCGTTATGTGCTACGTGATCTCGAACTTTTTCCAAGATCTGCCGCTGTAAAGCCACTCCTGACTCCTCGTCACAAGGTAAGGCGACTCACTTTTGCTAAAGAACACAAAGACTGGCCTCTTGAGAAAGTTCGACGCATATTATGGTCAATGAAAGTGTCTTTACAGTGACAGGAACTAACTTTGCAAAAGTTAGGCGGCCCAAGAATTCTGACCGACACCACCCTCGATACACTGTAGAGAGAGTAAGACACCCAGATTCTCTCATGGTGTGGGCTTGTTTTTCATATTATGGAGTGGGTAACCTCGTATTTCTTGAAAAGGGTGTTACTGTGAACAGTGAGCGATATTTAGACATCCTGCATGACAATCTTGAGTCCTGCTATGACAAGTGTCGGGCAGAAACTTTTATGCAGGACGGTGCCCCATGTCACAGGGCAAACGTTGTTAAGGAATGGTTGGATATGTGTGCTATCGATTGCTTTGACTGGCCTCCTAATAGTCCTGACTTGAACCCAATAGAAAATCTTTGGTCCATTATGAAAAGGAAGCTGAAAGAAGTGGACACTGGTTCATTGGCGAAGTTAAAAGCTGCACTGTTAAAAATGTGGGAGGAACTACCTAAGGAGCTTCTTCAAAAACTTGCAGACTCTTTACCTAACCGACTGCAGGATGTTATAAAGAAGAAAGGGAATGCAATCAGTACTAGGATACTGGTAAGTCACACAGTTTCTTGATTTTTAATGTTTTTACGAATATTTTGTTGCATTTTGAGTGAGCGTGTCACTGACGGCATCAGGAAGTCCGACCGCCACAACATTTGGCGGCCATCGTACACTGCGCTATCGTAGATAACAGTAAAGTCGCCACCTGCAGTGATGTCGCCAGCCGCCAAATATTACGAATTATAGCATCACTACTGACTTTTATGTGCCACTGAAGATGATACACAGTAGTTTATATCATGACTGTATAATCTACCCTGTTTCAGCGTTGTTTTATGCTTTGTAGCTGCAAGTATATACGGTTTCAAATTTCGCTACGCATTTTTTTTTCGGGCGACGACGACAGCGGTAGGACACTCAGTAAATAAACACTAGATGGTAGTCACTGTTGGTAGCCACTTTGTAGATATTTTTGTCATTTGTTCATTTATAGCCATACTATGACACAGATGAAGACACAAAATGACACAGACTCTCCAGATAGCCCCTTCTAACTTTCCTGAAATCAGGGATGTAGAAATGTAAGTATTAACGCCACCACACGTCTGTAAACAGAAAAAAAAGTTGTCCTGGCGACTTAACTTATCTACGGTAGCAATGCATCCACAGTGGGCAGACGCTAACGTTTTGAATATTTTGGTAGATTTTAAGACCACTCCAATGCATCTACAGTGGGCAGACGCTAACGTTTTGAGTATTTTGGTAGATTTTAAGACCACTCATGATATACATTGAACTGTCCTTGCGTTCGTGTTATTGTGACCTCGCACACCCCAAGCATTATTACTCATTGTGTCGCGGGCACACCCACGCCAGTTTGGTTGCTACGTTGGCTCAACTTAGCTGTAAGAGACTTAATTAAGAATTATGTGTGATAGTGGTTCTCTTAGTGTCGTGGCAGCGCTGGTCTATTTTTACGTGACATCAAGGGGTTGGTTAGTTGGGTGGGTGTCTGGTACTGGCTGTCGGCTGGCAGGTACTGGGTGGCAACAATGTTGGGGGCACGTCATGATGAATAAAAAGGAGTTCATTGATAAGACTACAATTGTATTATCATATTGAGAGAGAGAGAGACTAATACAAACTTGAATTTCTAACCATTCACACACACTCACACACACGAATCTTATTAGTACCACCATTATTCTGATCCATTATATGTAAGGCTAGCTCGCGCACACCCACGCGCACGCCACTACACATGTGGCGAGCAAGTCAACACGTGCAAGTTGTTGGTCCCGGGGGAAGGGGGGGGGGGGAGCTTGGCAGGGAGGCAGGGAGAAGAGGGAAGACTCGCTGCTTGAGTAGAGGGTTATGGGGAAGAAGAGAGAGGGAGGGAATAGCGCTATTATTCCCACAGTTGAGAAAGATATAAGGGATAAAACTGTGTAATAGTATGTATACGTGTTTATCACAAACTACTTCACCAGAATAATGAATGGGAAGGAAGTTTCAGGCTGGGGATAAAGAAACAGGTTGAAGGTGGAATTATTTATGCTTAAATTTACTTCATTAAAAGGCAGTGAGAACGATGTTAATACTAGAACGTGTGATGTGATAATTGAAAAGATAACATAACCGGCTATGAATAAAGGGATGGTTACGTTGGTTACCCAGAAATAAGTAGAGGTGGCAAGGCGAGAAGCGTTGTGACAGTCGGCTGTTTGCGTCAAGGCCTCCTACACGAAACTTTTCCGAAAGTGATGTCCACCACGTGGCAAACGGTATTTGTACTGCACATCTGAAGTATTTACAACCGCGGCGTTGATCGCACTTTAGGAAGTTCCGCACGGGTATTATGTCATCAGTGTCAGCAAGGATGTGGATGTGAAAGAGGCAGCATATTGTGGGATGTTATATCGCCGTTGGAAACGGTGCAAGCAGAAACATGGACGTGTCATTGTGTACGACCTGGAAACCGGTCTAGGGCTGCGTATCGCGCGAATATGGTAAGAGCTTAATAAATGTTAGTGGCTAGAAACTCAGCAGCGAAATGCAAATCACGTAAGTCAAGGCTTCAGTAACACTAAAACCACAGTTGATTGATAGTAAAGCAAACTCTTATTCATTTAAAGGGAGGCACCATTACCTGAGTCACGGGCACTTAACCTTGCATCATGCATACACTCATCGAAACAATAAATCAAAACAATTCAAACATTTATTACTGCAGCAAAAGGACAGATGATCTTGCCACATCTGCGCGCGCTCCCCCTCAAACCAGGCGGGAAAATCGCAAGAGTGTGGGGTGCGGGTGTCTTAAAGTAATCGTCCAGACCCATTTTTTCTTTGCATAATTATGTTGAATGTTCATTCAAAATACCTAATCCACAAAAAATAATTAATTTCCACGCCTTATTTCCCTAAAAACATGACTTGTAAAAAGCGCGGGAAAAACAACAGCCCCATTCCAGCCGTGGCGCGAAACTTGCTGGTGACGTCACATTACCTGGCCTCCCAGGCCAGCCCTATACAAATACACAGAGACAGAAAAAAATATAGTACTTGAAGAATTTTGGGTGTTTCTGATATTTTTTTTTGTGCGATATGGCATGTACTTGCATCCTGTACGGGTGCAGCAAGAAAGCTGTGCCTTTCCCGAGAGCTTAGCACCTATTTCCAAGCTATACGGCGAAGATATATGTGTGCAGACGGCTGGAGCGGCGGGTGTACCGCGCGGTAATCGTCCAGACCCATTTTTTCTTTGCATAATTATGTTGAATGTTCATTCAAAATACCTAATCCACCAAAAATAATTCATTTACACGCCTTATTTCCCTAAAAACATGACTTTTGTAAAACGCGCGGGAAAAACAACAGCCCCATTCCAGCCGTGGCGCGAAACTTGCTGGTGACGTCACATTACCTGGCCTCCCAGGCCAGCCCTATACAAATATCGCTACAAATATCGCTCCAGCCGTCTGCACACATATATCTTCGCCGTATAGCTTGGACATAGGTGCTAAGCTCTCGGGAAAGGCACAGCTTTCTTGCTGCACCCATACAGGATGCAAGTATATGCCATATCGCACAAAAAAAATATCAGAAACACCCAAAATTCTTCAAGTACTATATTTTTTTCTCAGTCTCCGTGTATTTGTATAGGGCTGGCCTGGGAGGCCAGGTAATGTGACGCCACCGAGCCGTGGTCCGTCGTCTGCTGGTCGTCAGGTCTGTTTTGAGAGCTCGGGGAATTTACAGGTTTTGAATGCGGATCATTTAAAAACGGGTGACTGGATGCAAAAAGTGACAACATATTGTTGACATACTCGATAATGGCTATATTTTGACTGCATTAAATCAGGAATGATGAAATGGTCTGGACGATTACTTTAAGCCCCGTCCACACTGTGCCTCATGACGCGCGATCTGTTAGTGGCGGTGTTGAAAATCGAGGTTTTCAACAGCGCCATGCGTCGTGCTGAGCTAATCCAGTCGGCCCGATTATAGTGGGAGACTTGTGGGAGGCATAATTCCTTCCACAATTATTACTTTTACTCATTTTTTCCTCTGAGGAACGGAGAGACGATACAATGATTTCCTGTCCTGAATGTTTTGAAAGATGAATATACACACACACAGCAGTGAATGGGAACCGGGTTTTAGCCGGGGGTTGTGTTCCGCCTCCCGGGGTGGTGGCTTCGGCCAACACTAAGGCACCAAGGAAGCAAATTTAAAAGTAGATATGGAGACGGTACCATACGAGTGTAGCTCAGGCCCTGTAAAAAAAAAAAAAAAAAAATACACGCGCGCGCAATTGCTAAGCAAGTGCACACCACCGTCACGCTAAATGAAATATTTTTCGTATTTTTAGATAGGTAAGGCAAAATAATGGCTTACTATAATAGGTTTATGATTGGCCACGAGGCCATTGAGGAAGAAGTGTACTTTTTAGTAGACAGACTTGTATTTTAGTCAGGCGTGTGTGATTATCAGAACCATTATTGTGTTTATATATTAAGCAGGCCAACCATGCCTGCCACTTTGCTGATTCCAGAGGATTATTTAGGTTATCCTAGACAATTTCTAGAAGTGAGAACATATGTGGCTAATTATTGTATCCCACCTGCAGTTGCTTGATGTTAAGGTTGAAAGCTGCACCTTATTGCGTTAAGCCCCGTCCCCACTACCACTCACCGCCGTCAGTGCTTCCCGTTGATCGAGTGTTCGTCACTCAAAAGTGGCAGTGTGGACAGGATGCCGACGAGCAAAATGTGACCGTCGGCGTTGCCCGCCAATATTCAGCAGGTTTAATATTGGGCGGGCATGCCCGTCACTCACGGGTTAGCGCCGAACACATGCTTCAAGTTATCGGCAGTTTTCACCATCTAAATATTTTTGTAATGCTATGTACCGTATACCATCAGAACCAAAAAAAGTCAGCTGATTACGAATATGTGATCAAAAATTAAATGGGAGAAATGGTCGGGAAATTGCAGCGAGTTTAAGACAAAAAAGTGAGAAAAATGTTTATACACTATTTCTTTTTGCTATATTTTTTAGAATACACAAAAAGGTTTTCGTATATTTTTCTTGCTTATGATATGCAGAAATGTGTCATGAAGATGATTGTTGGGTCAGTTTTTCTAAACCTCCTGTGGTTATTTCATACTCTCGAGTGAGAGTACACGATATGCAGAAAACATGACTCACTTTGAAATCAGGAAGCGCACTGACCGCCGAACAAAACCGTTCGTGTGGACACAACTCTGGCAACGGCGCTTGCCGTCGGCAAGCACCGACGGCAAGCGCCGACGGTGGTGACTGGTAGTGTGGACGGGGCTTTAGGGACTAGTCAGGATTGCGCGGCCCACAAATCTATAGAGAGAGAAAAAAGGAGAATTGTGTCGATGGACCTTGTTCTCGTACTTCATACTATATGAAAATAGTGCACATATCTCATTCAAGGTATAGGCAAGTCCGTCAGGCCCAGGGTAAAAGCAGTGTGGACGACCAACCAGGTGACTAAGGGCCATATGCAAGAAATTTTCTCGACCCGTTGCATCGCGGCGCGGTAAGCAAGACTCAACAGAGGACGACGCAACGCGTCGAGATTTGAGTGATTTTAGTCCACTGGTTGCGTTCAACATGCACCCCTCATGCATCCCAATCTGCCCTTGTTCCATCATATTTCTTCCCAGACCATTACAGGGGTGCGTTCAGTAAGGGATTTCGTACGTTTCGAATTGCGATTTCGCAATTCGAATTGCAAAATTCGAAATTTAGTTTTTCTCTCCCGCACACCGACTCGAGGAGTTGGTTTGCCGCTGGGTTGCCAGCTCGCGCCACAATATGGTATGTAAACAAAGGCCAAAAAAAGCCTTTCCTCTTCTCTCTCCTCTTCTTGCCTCCTTAATATTTCATGTCCTGCTGCTATAACTTTTGCTGCATCAAATACAGGGGCATCAACAAGTTATTCTGCGAGAATAAGAACAGCCACAGCGATAAATTTCGACAGTTGCTATCTTGTGAGCAAAATGTTTTGTCAATCGTTCAGTAGGGAAGAGAAAAAACGAATTGTGCGGGAGAACCCTACTGAACGCAGCCCAGGTGGGCTTTCAACATAACCGAGAGTAACATGCATACACTGAATGCACACGTGTCATAATTAAGGTAAAATCAGGTCCAGGAGGCCTTATATAGGTGTGTTAACTTGTGAGTAAGCCGGGCGGTGGAGGTGGAGGGCAGCCATTGTGTGGAGCAATACTGGCGGGCCGTTCAAATGTACTCACAAGCATCATTCGGGCCCATTTTTTCTACACCAACGCCTCAGATAAGTGGCGAACACTAACTAAGCTATTATTTTAATGGCAGAAATGATAAATTACACTAGTAAAATGTATTAGATATGTGTAAAACAGTAAAAATACTGATGCCGTCTTGGACTCGCTTGTGTTGGTACGACTGCACAAATCTCCACTGGCCGGGCTTTTGAGTACAATTCTTAACTATCCCACCGGTGGAGGTACGACGGTCGGGCATATCCGCCTGCCGGGATTTGACGAGCATTCTTGCATTTAGCCCTAAGGCGGTATGCCCAAATTTTGCTCCTCATGCCGTCACCTCCAGTCGCCACACCGATCACATGGGTTGATGGTGCCCACCTAAAGAGATCGACTCCCTGATGAAAGAGCACGACCTTTAACAGGCGTGTCATTATTCATGCAACAGTGTGGATTCTCTTTGTAGTGATGGGGTTCTGCACTGATTTACCCGACTTTCGAATGGTGTCAGTGTTATTAATTGGCATCCATCAAGTCGGAATTACTTGTAGGAGCTCAGTGGTTTGATTCAGGCGGTTGGGATCCCCCCCCCCCCCCCCCCCCAAACAAAGGTAGAGGAGCTCGCCTGAAGATAAACTTCGTTCCCTTTTTCACACACACTTGCACACACCGACATAAGCACATTACGTGTTGTCTGTCAGACACCGCATATGGAGTACTTAAGTTGCCTGTTCTCATCCCTTACGTTTTATTGATAATACATGAAAGACGTTAACTTTTGCAGACGTTGGGTGTATGGTTGGAGTCCCCTCTCCCCCGACATATACATAAGAACACAGTAGCCACTTGATGTAACTTATAAAGGCTTTCATAGAGATTATGCTCGATGGAGCGTCTGAATTTTACCTCCTACATTCACCTTGAAGATATGGAGGAAACTCGACAGTTACGCCACATACTTATGGTGAAAAAAATTAAATAATTATCCTCTTGTGGGTGATACATTTTCGACAAAGGTTTGCGGCGCCCACATAACGTTAAGGCCACCTTTGTCAGTTTGAATACTCTACGAGTCTACATCAAGGCCTCAGTTAGTCTCAGTACTTGTCAGTAGCCTCTGAACTGTCAAAATGAGTGGTAGTTTCGTGTGGCTTGTTCGCTATACTTGCTGTTATTGTGGATTTCTGCTCTTGTTATGGCTCCCATCAATGAATTAAGTAAACAGCACATTTCTCAGATAATTGCTTTAAAGAAAGCAGGTCACCAAACAAAGGAAATCAGTGAGTTGGTTGGTGTAGCTAAGTCGACAGTGCGCAAGTAGGGCTATATTCAAGAACTTTTCTCCACCCGTTGCGTCGCGAATCGGTATACAAGAATCAACATACGACGCAACGCGTCGAGCTCAGGGGTGGAGGTTTGAGTCAGCTGATTCGCGACAACTTGCACACCCCACCTTCATTCCGCTCTCCACTTATTCCATCGTATTTCTTCCCAAACCATTACAGGTGAGTTTTCAACACAACCGAGAGTAACATGCATACCTTGTGAATGCACACGTGTCATCATTAAGGTAAAATCTGGTCCAGGAGGCCTTATATAGGTGGGTGAACTTGTGAGGAAGCCGAGCGGCGGCGGGAGATGGAGGTCAGCCATTGTACCAGCAGTACTGGCTAGTTCAAATGTACTCGCATGCATCACTCATGCCAATTTTTTCTGCACCAACGCCTCGGACAAGTGGCGAACACTAACTTAGCTATTATTTTAATGTCAGAAATGATAAATTTCACTAGTAAAATGTATTAGATATGTATAAAACAGTCAAAATATTGATGCCGCTTTGGGCTCGCTAGTGTTGGTACGCCTGTCAAATATCCACCAGTCGGGGCAGTTCTTGTAGATGTCACCATCTGGAGGTACGAGGTGGAGGTACGACGGTGGAAAATCTCCACCGGCCGGGATTTGACGAGCATTCTTGAATATAGCCCGTATTGTGCACGGTTCAGAGAGCAAACCAATGATGAAACCCTTTCACAAAAACATAGGCCTGGGCGTCCCAGGGCAGACATTCTGAGAGAGTTAAAGGCCACGGTTGTTCGCTCAACAACACCCCTCTATTTCTATACCCCGGCGCTAGTGGGTATTCCGGTACGAGGCATGGCAGTGGCGGCAGATGGTTGCTATCGGCACCGATAGCTGATTGAGCGACTACAATGACGTCACAGCCTCGCCAGCGAATCACAATTGTGTAAAAACAAACGTGCCAGCCAATCAGATTGTATCTCAAACGTGTCAGCCAATCACAAGGCAACAGCCTCAGCCTGCATTTTCAAGGTCGTTGTACTTATTTCTATTTTCTAGCTTATTCCATCATTCTTTCATCCCCTGTGTCACCTCCGTCGCTTCAACACTTGTTTTTACCTCCACATACAGGCGGGTAACACACCGGTAGCTTGTACTTCCTTGTATTCTAGCTATTAATTATTCCTTCAGAGTAATAGGGCGCTCTTCTTCTTGTGATCTTTTTCGCTTGATATCTATTCGTAGCTCGCCTTCCTTTAGTGTTGGGGGAAGCCACCACCCCGGGAGGCGGGTCACATACCCCCGGCTAACACCCGGTACCCATTCACTGCTGGGTGGACAAGGGCTCGGGTTTTAAACAAGGAAAAGTGGCAAGACACATACCTTCAGTCTGCCGGCGGAGCCGTGCGTGGTGGTGTCTGGCATCGCTAGTCGCGGCCCGGCGGGTGAGATGCCGCCGCTCACCACTCTTGTCCCATCACCCCAAAACAATATCACCACAAGCGGCTGGGTTTGTTATATGGCCTAATTTCGTTTGTATACTTGCCCTGTTCAGTTCTTGAGTCAGAAAACATCATATATACTCAATTTATGAGTATTTTTATGTATGTTGCGTCCTCAACACCACCCTATAGGCAGTTGCCTTGTTTTAACAACTTAACGTCCACTGGTACGTCATCAATCTCCCCGCAGAATACCAAAACAGCTGATGACAGTTGTTAAGTTGTTAAGCATGGACGTTAGCGTCTCTGAATGTGCGTGCCCCCAGGAAGACTTCTCCTCGGTCTGATAAAATTTTAAAGCAATCGTTGGAGAGAAATCCTCCACTTATTGCAAACAAATTGAAAGATTCCAATTCTGAGATATTTGATGTGTCTGTCCGCACTGTATTTCGAAGGGTGTATGAGATGGGTTATATAGTTTATACTAGCCACAAGCCACTGAAGAAAACACTTACTGCACATGAGCAGCGAGCTCGTAGGGTTGCTTTCGCCAACAAATACCTTGCTTGGACTAAGGATGATTGGTTATCTGTGTAGTGGTCGGATGAAGCAATATTTAGTGCGACGTGCAACCGAGGAGCTCAGGTGTACCTCCGCCATGGCAGTGATGATCTCGACCCTCGGTATGTGGAAGGAACACTCAAATACCATGATTCGGTTATGGTGTGGGGCTGTTTCTCTGGCAGGGGTTTTGGTAAGCTTGTTGTGCTGCCTGAAAACGTGAAAGTGAACCAAGCTGTCTACCTGGAACTGCTGTGTGACTGTCTGCTCGAATATTTTTATTTTGGTAGTGCCAGTTTTCCAGCAGAACAGTACACCTGTTCATACCTCCAAATCTGTCACTCAGTGGCTTAAGGACTGCATAATACCCTATATAAAGGATTGACCAAGTAACAGCCCAGACCTAAAGCCATTTGAAAACCTGTGGCACCTGATCAAGAAGGACCTGCAGGAGAAAGACGTCAGATCCATAGCCAAGCTTACGACAGCCATCCGCCAGTCCTGGGATAGTGGCCCATATGCAAGAAATTTTCTCGACCCGTTGCACCGCGCAGCGGCAAGCAAGAATCATTTGAAAACACTCCACCCGTTGCGTTCCATTGGTTGAGTTGTCCATGCCTCGTCCTCTGTCCTTATTCCATCATATTTCTTCCCAAACCATTACAGGCGAGTTTTCAACATAACCGAGAGTGACATACATACACTGTGAATGCACACGTGTCATAATTAAGGTAAAATCAGGTGCAGGAGGCCTTATATTGTTGTGATAAGTGGTGCCGAGGGAGAGCGGCGGCGGTGGAGGTGGTCAGCCATATTGCTTTGTGGCGACTGGCGGGACGTTCAAATGTACTCACAAGCATCACTCAGGCCCATTTTTTCTACATCAACGACTCAGATAAGTGGCGAACACTAACTAAGCTATAATTTTAATGGCAGAAATGATAAATTAGGCTAGTAAAAGGAATTAGATAGGTGTAAAACAGTCAAAATACTGATGCCGCCTTGGACTCGCTTGTGTTGGTACGACTGCCCAAATCTCCACTGGCCGGGCATTTCTTGACTATCCCACCGGTGGAGATAACGACGGTCGGGAATCTCCACCTGCCGGGATTTGACGAGCATTCTTGCATTTAGTCACAAATCTCCACTGGCCGGGTATTTCTTGACTATCCCAACGGTGGAGATACGACGGTCGGGAATCTCCACCTGCCGGGATTTGACGAGCATTCTTGCATTTAGCCCAGTATCTCACCTGAAATCCTCAGGAACCTAGTCCTTTCAATACCCCGACGTCTGAAGATTGTGAAGAGGAAAAGCCACTCATCCAAGTATTACAAGGTCATTGTAATACATTAATTAACCTAAATTTTAGTATTGTTTTGTGGCGGCGGGTGCAGGGTGCCACATACTTTTGCTGAGTACTGTTGGGCTTATCGTGTGGCCTCATGTAATAGTCACAACAGTCCATCCAACGGCCTTATTGATTGACCTTTGTATCTAGCTCTACGTCTTTCCCTAGTCCTTTTCATCGACTCACGCCCACCACCTTTCCCCAACCATTCACGGTACATTTTATTTATTAGGCATGACTTCGAGGACGAAATTATTTATTTGAAAAGTTTTTGTTTTGAAATAATATGGCACTCGATTTTGGCGGAAATAAACTGCATTTTTTTAATTTCCTGCCACCTCCCAAACGTTTAAAACTAAGGCTTTCTGACCAAAACTAAAAGCAAATTAAT
>JACEEZ010004794.1:210000-212500 GCA_016584305.1 Chionoecetes opilio | reverse complement strand
TGAGGTATCGGAAGAGTCGTTTAAAGCCAGTCGAGGCTGGTTCGACAATTTTAGAAGGAGGACTGGCATTTACTCCGTCGTCAGGCATGGTGAGGCAGCGAGCTCGGATGTAAAGACATCTTCCGTTAGCCCAAGTCATCTGATCTCCAAGGTAAATACACTTTATAAAACCAGTTCATTTCATTACATTCTCTTTTATTATGTTTTCATACAATATTTGTCATTTATAAATACATTTTTTCTTATTTAAAAACTCGTAACAAAAAATTGGGGTGGTTTTTTGGGGGCTGGAACGGATTAATGGTATTTAATTAATTTCAATGGGGAAAATTTATTTGATATACGAGCAAATTGAGTTACAAGCTCGATCAATGAACGAATTAAACTCGTAAGCCAAGGTACCACCTTGGTGGTACCTTGTAACCAGTAATATATTATATATATATATATATATATATATATATATATATATATATATATATATATATATATATATATATATATAATAAATTGCAGGGCTACATAAAGAGAAAGGTGAGAGCCGTAGTCGTGACTTAAAGGCCGGTTCCCACTAGCCCGCTTGTACGGCCGCCGTACAACAACAATGAACAACAATGACGTCACAATAAAGTCGACCGCACCGCCGTACCGCTGTACGGCTGCCGTACAAAGTTAAAATCAAGTCATCTCTCCCGCTCGGCGGTGTCCGCTCGAGCGGAGGTGCAAACTGTGCCCGGTTACCACAAATACCACTCAAGCGGTGATGATGGTGGCGTCATTGTTGGGCGGTGTACGGCAACGGCGGCCGTAGAAGCGGGCTAGTGGGAACCGGCCTTAAGATATGAGAGAACTTCATTTAGCCAGGCTGGGGTGCTCCAGAAAACTGTTTTGGTTCAGGTATTACATGGGTCACGGGTGTATCGGCTGTCACCTGTACACACTCCATATAGGACTTAATAATTCAACTCCGTTCTTTTACAAGGCGTTAGCATTGCTCATACTGCCGTCGTTGTGGACACGTTCAGGGGCGCCCACAGGCGGACGCTCTGGACGCACGTGCGTTCACTTGAGCCTCCAGGCATGTGTGGGCTCCTATAAGGGCTCCCCTAGGGGCCACTATGAGGCCCCAAAATGCACATAAAATTGATCAAAACTGCAAAAAAATATCAGAGGGGGCTTACAGCGCCCCCCCCCCCGGACCCCCCAGCTGAGTAGGCTCGCTTCGCTCGCCACCCACACCCATCAACAGTGGGCCCTATATAATATGTGCGTCCACTACAGGTATCTCTGTGGGCGCCCCTGGTCACGTTCATTGATATGTATTTTCCCTCGCCGTTGTGGTAAATGTCCGTCCTGCATACATGAACACAGTCTCGCTCACCACTGCTTCCTGCCCCGGCAAATCTACACCAAGCAAGGAGGTTGAGTGGTCTGGCAGGCGCCAGCGTATTTGTTTCTAGCATTCATACTCATAGCGTCTGTAATGAAATGAGGTTAATGATGACGTCACAGTTAGTGATCGTGTAAGTTATGAAATAATAGGCGACACAGTAAAGAAGAGGTGCCCTCACAGGAGAAAGCTAGTGTTGAGACCTTGTGTCATAATCCTTCGTGGGCGCCGCTTTCATTGGCTGTAGGTATACCGTTAACTTGTATTTTTGTAACTCGGACACCCATAGACAGTTGGATAGAAGAGAAGAATGTCCAATTCGTAACCACAACATTGATCTTCTACCCAAACAAGCGTAACATTGTGGAAATTGACTAACGGATGTGAAAAAACTCAAGGGATCAGCTCGCTATTGATCCACTACTAAGGTTTCAGGGTGAACGAAAACTTTCACTCTACTTCGTTCTGGTTCCGGCTGTAGGGGTGAGCGATTTGTTCTATATTTCATTCATTTATTTGCAAAGCAAGAAAGGCAATGACTAGGATTATTATGAAACTTGTTCTTTGGAAATAATAATCTCAGTGTATACTGAGATCGGTTTTTTACTGTTCTGTAAAGTTCCCAGGAGCGTGCCCTTTGCCATCCCTTCCCCGTCCACCGTTACCTCTCCCCCCAACTCCCTGTGTCCCTGCATCCATTCTAACATGGCTGCTTCCCGCCAAATCACCATGTGCTCGAGTACAGATAAAAAAAAACCTTTCTAGATAAGCATATATTTTTCGTAACAGTTTCAGTTGCATGTTTTACGCTAGGTATCCCATGAGTCTTTGTTGTGCGCCATCCAATGATTTATTTTTCAATGTACTGTCAGAGCAAATGCGAGAAGAGCTTCCCGGGTCGCTAAGGGGTGCCGGCAAAATATGGCGGGAATCAATGGCGGTGCCAGTGTTGCCAAGTTTAGCGCTCTTTTGTAGAAGTTCAACTTGTTTTTCATGTTTAGTAATTCACACTTTTTGAAAATAGGGGAAGGTATATATAACATGTAATCGCGATTTTAAGTCATCACGTGTAGCTGTTTTAGTTCATTGAGTGTTGAGATTAGAGTCGTT
>JACEEZ010004794.1:197500-202500 GCA_016584305.1 Chionoecetes opilio | reverse complement strand
TAGTAGATTTATATATATATATAGTATAGATATGATATATATGATATATATAGTATATATATAGTATATGAGTAGTAATATATAATATATATATATATATAGTATATATATATGATAGATATATATAGAGATAATATAGATATTATGAGATTATATAGGAAAATATAGATATATATAGTAGATATGTTATATATATATATATAGTATATAATATAATTTATAGTAATATATAGTATATAGTATATATATATATGATATATATAGTATATATATATATAAGTAGAGTATATATAGATATATATATATATATATATAGTATAGATATATATTATATATAGATATATATGATATATATAGTAGTATATGATATTAAGTAATAGTATATATATAGTAAGATATATATTATATAGTATAGTATATTATAGATATATATATATATGATTTTGATATATATAGATTATATATAGTAGATATATATTTTATATAGATATATAATATATATAGTATATATATATAGATATATGATATATATATTTTATATAGTATAGATATATATATATATATATATATTATAGTATATATAGATATATATATATGAGATATATATAAATAATATATTAGATAGTATATATATATAATATATATATATATATATATTAAATATAGTATATATATATCTAGATATATATATAATATAGTATATTTTATTATAATATAATAATATATTATAGTATATATTATATATATATATATATATAGTATATATAGTATATATATATATATGATATATATATATATATATATAGTATATATATATATATATAATATATATATATATATAGTATATAATATATATATATATAGTATAATATATATATAGTAATATTATATATTATTTATAGTATATATATATTATTATATATATTATATATATATAGATATAGTATATATATATATATATATATTATAGTATATATATATATATATATATATCAGGAGCCTAGAATTGAAACGGCACAAGCGCCACCCCAGCCAAAAATGAGTTCACCACCTCTCGCTACAATAGAGTTAGCTCTATCTTACAGCAAGAGTGGATTTAGGTCTTTCGTGTACTGCAAGAGGGTTGAAATTCCCATAGAAAACCATAATTTGTTATCTGTACGCTTCCCTCGCCTGAGATCTGCAACCGCTTATTGTAGAAATGACACAAGTCTCACCGTCTCTTTAACTCCGGAATATTGGCCAATGGTATTACCACTTCGCCACGGCCCAATGAGAACGCTCATACTTCATCGAGTAGACGCCGAGCCAATCAGGGCAACTGACAGTCCTCTGAGCCAATGAGCGTGCTGTTTCTATCCCGCCTCAGACCTAGTACACAATGTTTACTCTGTGGAGCGCGAATTTCCTCAAGGTGATCTGTAGAGCTCCGTGATTTCTTGCTTTTTTCTTATAGAACTAATGAGTGTTGTGCACCATGGCTGATGATGGTAGTGAATCAGTGTCTGGTTAAAGTGTAGAGGTGGTGGAAAATGAGCCACGCCCTTCCCGTTCACGCAAAAGGCTGCGTAATGAACATAAATGGAAGAGGGCAAAAGCAAAAATGGCGCGTGATTCAGGAAAGGAATATAAAAGTGTTTCCACCGGGAAAGTGGTAGCAGAGAAAAAGATTGGTCCACCTTGCCGCGATGGATGTTTTGCGAAAGTTACCATGCCAGTGATCAGTGTAGTGTTTAAAAGCTTTTGGGATCTTGCTTCCTATGACAAACAGACAGCCTACCTTCAGAGGCTTGTTCACTCGGTACCAGTTAAGAGGCGCAGGAAGCCGCTAGGTGACGAAGCCCCAACACGCACCCAGACAGTGATGTATAATGATGTGGAGTACACAGTATGCAAGGCAGGGTTCTTATCTATATTTGGAATAACAGCAAGACGAGTGCGCACTGTTATTGAAAAACTGACAAAGACAGGAACACCTGTGCCAGACAAGCGGGAGAGACAGCCAACAGCCACAAAAAAAACCGAGGAAGTTGTTGAGTGTGTCCGAAAACACATTAAATCTATGTCTACTGTTGGGTCACACTACACCCGAGCCAAGTCCCCCCACAGGAAATACCTGTCTACGGAACTGAACCTGACCAGTTTGTACGAATTGTACGTTGCTTGGATGGTCAAGGAACACCCTACGGTAAACACAGTGAAGATCAGTTACTACAGAAACATATTCAACACCCAGTTCAACTTGGGCTTCGCGCCAGTGAAAATAGACACTTACAACACGTGTGGCAAGTTGCGTGCCAGGATTGACGCCCTACGTAGACAGCCTAGTTGTGATGAGCAGGTGCGGGAGGCTGAGCAGGAGATGAAGGAGCACGCAGACCTAGTCAGGGAAGGCCAGGACTTTCTGGTAAATTTCTCCACCAGTGTTTATAATAGTATAATATAAAGTGGGTTAGTAATGTTGATTTTTCTTAAAGTAATCGTCCAGACCCATTTTTTCTTTGCATAATTATGTTGAATGTTCATTCAAAATACCTAATCCACAAAAAATAATTCATTTCCACGCCTTATTTCCCTAAAAACATTACTTGTAAAAAGCGCGGGAAAAACAACAGCCACATTCCAGCCGTGGCGCGAAATTTGCTGGCGACGTCACAGCAGGAAGCCTCCCAGCCCTGCCTGATACAGATACACGGAGACTCAGAGAAAAATATAGTACTTGAAGAATTTTGGGTGTTTCTGATATATTTTTTGTGCGATATGGCATAAGCTGTGCCTTTCCCGAGAGCTTAGCACCCATTTACAACCTATACGGCGACGATATATGTGTGCAGACGTGGGGAGCGGCGGGTAGTAGCGAGCCCTCTCATCTCGGTGGCCTGGCTACTACCCGCCGCTCCACACGTCTGCACATATATCGTCGCCGTATAGGTTGTAAATGGGTGCTAAGCTCTCGGGAAAGGCACAGCTTTCTTGCTGTACCCATACAGGATGCAAGTATATGCCATATCGCACAAAAAATATATCAGAAACACCCAAAATTCTTCAAGTACTATATTTTTCTCCGAGTCTTGGTGTATCTGTATCAGGCAGGGCTGGGAGGCTTCCTGCTGTGACGTCGCCGAGCCGTGGTGCGTCGTCTGCTGGTCGCCAGCTGTGTTTTGAGAGCTCGGGGAATTTACAGATTTTGAATGCGGATCATTTAAAAACGGGTGACTGGATGCAAAAATTGACATATTGTTGATATACTCGATCATGGCTATATATTGACTGCATTAAATCAGGAATGATGAAATGGTCTGGACGATTACTTTAAGAACATTGCAACTATTTATTGCATAGCACCATGTTAGGCGATCATTAATTACCAACTAACCAAGCTATAATACCAGTGCTACCAACACTGACGTCACAATGGCAGCTCTACCAATCTAGCCTCTTCCCAAGCCCCCATACCACTGTGTGCTTGACCCTTTTATCGTCGCCGTTCTTTCTCTCTTTCGTGACCCTCATTATGTTATCGTGTATAGTTAAGTGACTATTTTGTGGATATGCAAACCGTACAACGTGTGTTGTCTCACCTCAATATCACTGTGCCGCACTGCCGCCACTCAGCCGGCCGGCATATCGCCGCCACGTCGCTCTCTCCCCTCTCAAAGTCACCCCCTGAACGTCAGCAACAATCAGGTAGTACATGTTAGCTTCCAGTTTACACGCTACTGCGTGCAATTTTGCTGTAACCAGTGTCTTCATCTATCTGCTGAAGAATTGAGTTTAGGATTTCTGTAACTTCTTAAATGGTAGTTTGTCTTTTTATTCAATATCGGAATAGTTTATATGGTAGCTAGAAACACTCAATTGCATTATTCAGCATTATATATATATATATATATATATATATATATATATATATATATATATATGTATATATATATATATATATATATTATACAGTCGCCGTCGTAGATACTGGGGCCCTCACCCACGCATAGCACATTTGAAGGGCCCCAGTAAATATTGCCAAACCACCCTCTATGGTTACATATTTCGATGATATGTGGCAACCCTGTAGGGCCAAGCTATAGTCTACCCCATGGAAGTGATACGTGAGTCAGTAGCTCATCAGTTGTCAGAGTGGGAGGGCGTTTGTTCCGCTGAGTGATCACAAGCTCGCGGCCATTTTCCCACCCCGCCTTTGTACCCAGCTGCGGCCACCACCAGTGAACAGACATGGGCCCTACCCAGCTCAGTGATGTGGAGAAGGCTCGTATACTTGCCTTACGTGAGGAAAATGTGCCTGTCAGTGAGATAATGCGTCGGACAGGTCGTGGCAGGTCCACCATTCAGCGGCTGTGTAAGCAGGCAAGGGACCTACCACCAACAGTTGTTCCTCAGTATAAGAAACGACCTGGGCGTAAGAGAAAAACGTCACAGCTTACAGACAGACTCCTAAAGCTTGCAGTGACTCGGAATCCAAGATTAACTGCAAAAGAACTAAAATCCATGTACCCAGAGCTGCTAAAAGACGTCGCCATCCGGACGATACAGCACCGCCTCAAACACCATCTTGGGCTTCCAAGCAGGGTCGCCGCCCTAAAACCGTTACTGACTGACAAAATATGCCGCAAACGACTCGCATTTGCAAAACAACATAAGAACTGGAGTGTAGAACAGTGGAAAGGAGTATTATGGTCCGATGAGAGTACCTTTCGTGTAGTTACTTCCCACCGACTTCGTGTGCGGTGGCCGGTGAAGCGGAACAGATACGACCCCAGATATACAATAAAAACTGTTAAACATTGTGCTTCTGTTATGATTTGGGGTTGCTTTAGTGGTAATCTCGGGAGGGGGAGTTTGTATTTCCTTCCTAAAAATGTCACCATGAATGCTGCTTTATATACTAAGGTACTGAGGGAGAATATGCTAGACACTTACAGGATTCATGGTACTGACATTTTTATGCAGGATGGAGCGCCCTGTCACACGGCTAGAAAAGTGTT
>JACEEZ010004794.1:187500-195000 GCA_016584305.1 Chionoecetes opilio | reverse complement strand
GGCGTCTCTGTCATCAGAATTGCTACGGAATTTAATTTCTCTCGGATGACGATATATCGCCTCAAGCAGGCTGCAAAGGATCTCCCGCCTAGCGCTACACCACAGTGGGAGAGGGGGTCAGGGCGTAAGAGAAAGACGACTCCAAGGACTGACGAGCTGATAAAGAGACATGATGAAGGTTTGACTTTTTCGAAATACTTTTTCGAGTATTCGAAATTATAATAAGTAATATGGCAAAACATTACTGACTAGAATCATCTAGAAACGCAAATGAATTGTAACCATGAGAGAGAGAGAGAGGAGAGAGAGAGAGAGAGAGAGAGAGAGAGAGGGGAGAAAAGGGGGGAGAGGAGGAGGAGGTTCAGCTGGAACGCCAGCGTGGCGTTGTCATGGTAACTCAAATTACCAACCTCAGAACTTATGAAATCTTTTCGTACCGCCTCTTACTATTGAAAACAGCATTGCTAATTAAAGAAAGACTTGTTCTTGATGATACGTTTATTTCACACCAAAAATGAACATAGACTTTATCTGAAAGAACAAGAGAAGAAACATTAGTTATTATGATAGTACCAATAGTTTATAAATAAGGTCTAGAACAGGAGAATGATTCCCGTTCATATAGTATACTGTTTCAATAACATGGAAGCCTGTGTTCTAATGTGCGAGCGGGACGGCGGGTCGCACATGACGCCATGAGATAAGCCTTGTTTACATTGGGCCATATTCAAGAATTTTTCTCCACCCGTTGTGTCGGTTTTTGGTATACAAGAATCAACATACGACGCGACGCGTCGAGCTCAGGGGTGGAGGTAAAGTCAGCTGATTTTCCCGACACTTGCACATCCCCCTTCATCCCGCTCTCCACTCATTCCATCGTATTTTTCTTCCCAGACCATTACAGGAGTTTCAACACAACCGAGAGTGACATCCATACACTGTGAATGCACACGTGTCACCATTAAGGTAAAATCAGGTCCAGGAGGCCTTATATAGGTGTGTTAACTTGTGAGGAAGCCGGGCGGCGGCGGGAGAATGGAGGTCGGCCATTGTGTGGAGCAGTGGCGGCGGGCCGTTCAAATGTACTCGCAAGCATCACTCAGGCCAATTTTTTCTGCACCAACGCCTCAGACAAGTGGCGAACACTAACTTAACTATTATTTTAATGTCAGAAATGATAAATTTCACTAGTAAAATGTATTAGATATGTATAAAACAGTCAAAATACTGATGCCGCTTTGGGCTCGCTTGTGTTGGTACGCCTGTCAAATATCCACCAGTCGGGGCAGTTCTTGTAGATGTCACCAGTGGAGGTACGACGGTGGAAAATCTCCACCGGCCGGGATTTGACGAGCATTCTTGAATATAGCCCATTGTCATGGCACACAACCCTACATCCCCCCCAGCGCGGGGCTAAAGTCACGGGCTTATATTCATAGCTGCCAGTCACCAGAGTCCTGCCAGGCCGGTCTGCGAACTGCACGGCGGGGTCGGGCAGATGCTTGCAGGGTCGGTGGAGCTAACGGCGTCGAGCAAGGCAGGGTAACCGAATCTCCGGTGGAAGGAGACGATGGTGGTGTAGTGCTGCGAGTGCGTGCTGGGCTCGGCAAGTCAGGTGTTGGCGGTGTCACGACTGTTGATGCACCCACAGGGGTGGTGTTGTGCACAACGATTGGTGGGATGGTCGGCTGAGTTGAACTTGTGTGCGGACAGGGAGGTACATTGGGTTTACTGGGAGGCGCGGCAAGCGGGGCCGGCTCAGCGATGCAAGTGGAGACGGGAGTGAACCGGCGCAGGAATTTCCTGTCGAGTTGTTACCCGCCCAGAGCCGTCAATTTTCACGCTATACTTATCGAAGGGTAGCACTACTGTCACAGTGCCACTCCTGTCCCACTTCTTCGGGTAGTTCCCAGCGCCGTTCTGCACGAAGCATCTATCACCGGCTTGAAGGGGCAGTTGTGGGCGAGTATGAGCGTCCAGGGCCTCTTGGGACTGAGCGTAGCGTGTGCGGAGTGATGATTCCTTAAATGCCCATGCCTCACGCCATGTCGGTCTGACATTTGGGTTAGCGAATTTCTCCAGCCGATTCACAAAGGATAGTGAGTCCCGCAGCGGTTTTCCGAAGACAACCTGGGCGGGGGAGATGTCGCAGTCTGGATCTGGTGTGTTTCGTTGCTGTAAGAGTGCGCGAAGGAGCCTGTCTTTGTCAAGTGAGCCGGTTGGTCCGATGTTTGACCGGAGGAGGCGTTTTGTAGCTTTAACCGCCACTTCTGCCCTGCCGTTGGACCTTGGGTTGTAGGCAGACGACACACGATGGTCAATGCCCCACCGTTTCAAAAAATCGCGAGTTAGGCTGGGTGCGAATTCCGGGCTGGATAGTTCGTCTGGCACTCCGAAGGTCGCAAATAATTTCCGAAGGCATCCGATCAGGCCCTCTGCACCGGCGTGGGAGGATCCTGAGAGGCAGGCGAAGACCTCTGTCCATCCGGACAACCTGTCGCCGATGACCAAGTAGTGTTTGCCGGCAAAATCGAAGAAATCTGCATAGACAGATTCAAAAGGGGTCGACGGTGGCGACGACGTGGTCGCCGGCAACGAAGGTTGTGACGGAGCGTTCCTGATGCAATCGGTGCAGGCCGCGCGGACGGCATGGATGTCGGCCGTAATGCCCGGCCAGAAGACGATTGCGCGGGCACGGATTTCCATGGGCGGCGTGCAGGTTATCGAGAACAGTGCGACGGAGTGAAGGCGGAACAACGACACGGTCATCGAACATGACGGCACCGTCAGATACATAAAGGGCCTCCCGGAACTGCCGGTATGTAGCAGCATGATGGTCTCTATCAGACGCAGGGAAGCCGTTTTCAACAGTGTAGAAGTGCTCGCATGTTGTCGTCCTTTGCAGTCTCTTAGACGATCTGCGACCATGGGAGGGACGATATCTCCGCAGCCTCGCGCTGGATTGCTGCAGCCAAGGCGTGCTCCATCTGGTCGTTGATACCTAGAGCATTGGCTGAGATTGACGGGGATGGATGGCGGGATGCTGCGTCGGCAGCCTGGTTCGAAGAGCCTGGCATGTGCATGATTGAGAAGCGCCATGGCAAGGTGCGTTGCTGGAGTCGGAAGAGCCTGGTGTTGGCGATCTCGTCGAGGGTGCGGTTGCCGAAGATCTTGACCAGGGGCTTGTGGTCCGTGACCACCAGTAGATCATCACACCCCTGGGTGAAGAAGCGTGTCTGCTCGAGACCCCATGCGACGGTAAGCGCCTCTCCCTCTATGGGCGCATAACGAGACTGCTCCTGAGAGGAAACGGGAGCCAGCTAGGATGATCTGCCATCCATCCGGACAACAGCCCGGCACTTTGGAAGCGCATGCGCACTGCTTCTGGGTGAGGAAATAAATATCCAATCCCATTCATGGACCAATCGGGCCTTAGGCACGTCCTCCTAGACGTGTCAAAGATTTTCACACCTTCCTTGATAGCCTCGACGATGGCGTGCTTTGACGACTCGAATGCCTCGTCAAGAACTTGGGTCCAGAAAAACTTGTATTTTGGGCTGAGGAAGGGCTTGAAGGGGGCCATGATATCCCTCAGCTGAGCATAATTGCTTACCTGGTTCACTAGACCGAACCAGCTGCGAATGTCCGTTGTGGACGTAGGTGTTGGAAAGTCCCTAATAGCATCACAAAACTTGGGCAGAGGTTCGATGGAAGAGTCGGTAATGCGGAAACCAGCAAACTCTACTTCCCTCATCGCAAACTGGAACTTGTCGGGGTTCAATACAATCCCTGATTTTCCAACAGTCTCGAGAAAGTCCATGGTGCGCCACCAATGGGTCTCCAAGTCCTCGTCGTGATAGACGGTATCGTCGACGCATCTCTCCTTGCGCTCGAAGTCGGACAGGATTGCGTCGAAACGACGGTTGTAGCCATCGCCGGAGGAGAGAAAACCTTGGCTCGCCCGGCAGTATCGCCACCTGCCAAACAGAATCAGAATCAGAATCAGAATTTTTATTTCCATTTTACAATGGTTATTCTTGTACATCTTATACGTATAATACAATAATGCGAATATCAAATTCGCAAATATTTACACCAAACGGTGTAATAAAAGTTGTCAAGCGGCGGTCTGACACACGGAGAGGGGCAGAATGGTATCCATTCCACGCATCTGTGACCGTCTTCCACGAGCTGCCTGGGATCCGACGAGCGAGGTGAAATGGCGATTCTGTGGCAAAGGGATCCCGTTGACAGTGGCGATTCAGCGGGGACAAGTCAACGGTTCTCCGTTGGGTACCATCGTGCTTTCGTGTAACCACCATCCGGTGGCACCAGGTCGCCGGTTCGCCATAGGGGACGCGCTCGATGACGCCCAAAGCTTCGTCGCGTAGCAGGTCCTGGTGCACCTTGTCCTGCCAGTGCAATGGTATCGGGGCAGCAGTGTGGCAGGCACGTGGGGTCGCAGCCTCATCCAGGTGTATCTCCACGGGAGGGCCGTCCATGGTAGGCAGGGGCCGGTGCGGGCATGTGTTGAACGTTGAAGGCGCATAACGGTTCAAGAGCCACTCGCATTTTCTCATTATTCTCCGGTCGGCAGGGGAACGGGAGTGAGGGTGGGCGTGTTGGCGGGTCTAGGCGCTTGGGGCAGCCGCAGTCTATGTCGTTGTTGGTGCCCATGCTACATCCCGCATTCGATTCTCTGATAGCAGCAGTTGAGGCGCTTTCGGCTTCGCCACACTTCTTGTTGGCGCTACCAATAGTCGGGAAGTCCAACGGCAGAATTCCGAGTGCGAGAAGGGATTCATGGGACAGGAAGAGACTGAACATCTTTGCTGACGTAGATCATGGCACGGCATGCTATACCATTTCCGTTAGGGTTGCGCCCTTCAATTACACCGAAGAATGCCCTCTCGATGCTGATTTTTTTACTTATTGGCGGCCTGCAGGCTCAAGGAGACTGGATGAAGGTCTTCGCAGGAGAACCACTTGCTAAAAATTGGTTGAGTGACCAAACATCTGATTGCGCCCCACTGTCCGTAACACCATCGACATCGGCGAAGACTTGTGACGGGCGCAGGCGGCGTGCTCTGGGGGCCTTTTTGTCGATACCGAGGCGTAGCCTGACGGTAGGGTGTTTCGTGAAGCGGGCGCGGCGCCATTCGCCGGCAGTGAAGATGTGGTGTTGGAGGACAACCACTTGAGATGACTGTTCGGGAGTTCCGAACTGGCGAGAGACGCGTTTGCTGCGACGAGTGGTAATAGCAGAAATCTGGGAGAAAGGTTCGTGCTAAACCTCAACCGAGTTGGCGCTTGCTGGTTGCGCTGAGTTGCGTCTTTCGTCACGGCGTGTCCGGCGCTGGGTGAAGTAACACTCCTTGCACCGTTCGTGCGCCTTCTTGTTCCACCCACGGGACGTTTCGGAGAACAGGAAGAAGGTTTGCCGACAGTCCGGACATGCAGCTCTTTTCGTTCTCTCTGCAGGCGTTGGTAGATGGTTCTTAGCAGTGGCGGGTCCTTGTGTGCCTTCCTGCCTCTGAGAGGTTGCCCGCTTGAACGATGAAATGGCCGAGTTCATGGTGGAGGGAAGGGCATTCCTGGCCATTTCTCTTCCCACGACAAAACCGATGACGTCATTCACTGTCGGTAGTTGGGGTCCTTCGACCCCCAAAGCCTCGCGACGAATGTCCATATCGGCTATGCCTGTGAGCAGCACATCCCGAATGGACTCGTCTGTGTAATTCACCACGTTGTCTCGTCCACATTGGCATCTTGCGGCGATGGCGAATGCGCATGTCTGCTTTGCCACGGACTCTGACGGCGAAAGCACGGAAAACTTCGTCAGGGCTTTGTTGCATGGCCACGAGCTCGGCGCGTTTCACGCCACGAGAAACGGGAATAATAGCGAATTACTTCATGGCTGCCATGACATCGGCGATGGGGCGGGAAGTAACTGTGGGATCTGCTTTCAGGAGGGCATCTCCCAGGCTGTCCGCGGCGCACTGGAACAACTGAAGTGAGGCCGACGCGTCGTCAATTCCGGATCCGCGACGGAAATTTTCCCAGCGGCGCTCAAAGGTGTTCCATGTCGCTATTTACGCCCATGTCGATGTGCGGTCGGTCCAGCTTCGGGCCCCTTGGGCGGGCAGCGGCGTTGGCACCGTTTGTGGCAGCTAGCGTGTGGGCAAGGTTGTGGTTGTTCAGGAGGGCCACAGCAACGGCGTCTGCCACTTCGCCGGTCTGGAAGGGGCAGTCTGGGACACCACACTGTAGAACAACCATCTTGAAAGTCTATGTTCATAAAGAAAGACTTGTTCTTGATGATACGTTTATTTCACACCAAAAATGAACATAGACTTTATCTGAAAGAACAAGAGAAGAAACATTAGTTATTATGATAGTAACAATAGTTTGTAAATAAGGTCTAGAACAGGAGAATGATTCCCGTTCATATAGTATACTGTTTCAATAACATGGAAGCCTGTGTTCTAATGTGCGAGCGGGACGGCGGGTCGCACATGACGCCATGAGATAAGCCTTGTTTACATTGTCATGGCACACAACCCTACACTAATACAAGTATAAGTTTATTTTTATGTTATAGAAAACAATAATTCATGATAGAAATGACAGGAGAGGACAATAATTTTTTTTGTAGTAGTGAATATTATCATTCTATTTATCGCACGGGTTGGTACACCTCGCTCCCGACGTCGGGACATCATGCCGATAGGGGCAAAATCAGCCGTTCATGAAACTTATCACTGGTCAACAAAAAAAAACAAAAAAGTTCTGGCATGGAATTTAAGAACAGTTTTAGACTAATTTGAGGGTGCTGAATTCAAATCTGATCTTATATTTTCTCTGTCACATCACGTTTTTGCGCTATAGGTATATATTCCATTTTCATGAATTTCAAGAAAAATTTATCCTTCTATTGAGTAGTGTAGCAAAAGGGCCGGATTATATGGTTTATTTTTAATTCAGTCTCCCAATAAACTGGAGAATATCTTCGTTTTCTTTGAACATGCATAACATTCCCATTCTTTATGATACGAAAGTAAACAAACACATTTCAACTTGCACAGCAATCGTCCGCAGGTAGTGTTTTATTATTGAATTTTACATTGAATTGAGTTATTTATTGTATTTCTCCTGTTGTTTCTTTTTTGTGAAACAATGCCTAAGGTGTAGGTGGTTGGGTAGCAAATTCAAGGAACAACTCAGGTAGCTAACAACTCTTTCTTTTATTTGTCCGCAGTTGGTGTTGCTGCTCTAACAATGCCCTCTCACAGAAGAAAGTGCTCAAATGATCCAAATATATTTTGCTACATCTGTGGAAGCTTTACTGTGAAGACTCAGAGGCGCAACATTACTGACTTTGTTAAGAGCGTGTATTTTGCGTACTTCAAAGTACCACTTGGAGACCAAGACAAGCATTGGGCTCCTCACAAAGTGTGCAAAACCTGTGTTGAGACTTTGAGATCATGGTCTCAAGGAAAG
>JACEEZ010004794.1:140000-182500 GCA_016584305.1 Chionoecetes opilio | reverse complement strand
GAACACGGGTTCAAGACGAACATTAGCTATATTTCCAAAGTTATTTGGAGTTGGTAACACTGAGTCTCAGTGAGGAAGGGGAAGGGAATGTGGCATCACTGATTCGAACGTTTTGTTTAGACTAGTTTGCTGCTAGAGACTGTGGTAGTGAGAGAACCTGTTGTTAGTGAGACCTTAGTGAGAGAACCTGTGCTTGAAATTTTTGAATCCCACCACTGTATATATATATATATTTATATTTATATAATAGATAGATAGATAGATAATTATGGATAGTTAGATATAAATATGTTACATTTATATATTTTTTTCTTTTTTACGCGAAATCTAATTTTCCTGGTAAGTTTGTAAAATCGTCGATAACCTAGTGTGTCAATTTGCAAAATAGCAAGCAGCAAGTTGATAATACTGGTGTGTGTGTGTGTGTGTGTGTGTGTGTGAGTGAGTGAGTGAGTGAGTGAGTGAGTGAGTGAGTGAGTGAGTGTGAGTGAGTGAGAGTTGTTCTGGTACTCGGTGTGACTGGTGAGTGGTGACGCTGTTATCAGTCTGGCATCACTGAAAGTCAAGCGAGGGAGGGCAATCTACACTACAATGTCGCTGTATTAAACTGTACAAGCCCGCCCTCGCTTGCCTTCAGTAGTGCCAAATTTATAATGGCGTCACCAGTCACATCTGGTGCAGGAACACCATTACACACACACAAACACACACACTCCAGTCACAATTATTGTCAACTAGCCGCAAAGCCGCCCTCCGGGCGGACTTTTTGGCTAGCTCCTGCGGAGGGCTATTGGTGGGCCTTCGGCCCACCAAACACAGACTCCAGATAGCCCCTTCTAACTTTCCTGAAATCATGGATGTAGAAAAATTAATGTATGTATTAACGCCAACCCATTCACATCACCCCCAACCCATTTACTCACCCATTACCCATCACCCCCCACCCATTCACTCACCCATTACCCATCACCCCCCACCCATTCACTCACCCATTATCCATCACCACACCCATTCACTCACCCATTACCCATCACCCCCCACCTATTCCCTCACCCATCACCCCCCACCCATTCACTCACCCATCACCCCACACCCATTACCCATCACCCCACCCATTCACTCACCCATTACCCATCACCCTACATCAAGGTTTCCTCAATTCTCGCAACCCACTTTTTTTCACAATTCTCGCTAATAGGCTGCTAAAAAAAAAAGGGATCGGATCATCCCATAAATGGGCGTAAAACCTTCCCCTGGTCAACCTGATTCCAAAACTGTGCCATATGATGGGATTCCGCCGCGGGGGGCGGCACCTATCGCGGACACAGACACACACACACACACACTTTCGCTTATATTATTATAGACTAGCTAGTTGTGTTTACCTTATTTTTTTACACACACACACACACACACACACACACACACACACACACACTGGGTACTCCGTAGTGTAGGGGAAGCACGCTCGGTTCACAACCGAGAAGTCCCGGGTTCGATCCCCGGGAGGAGCGGAAACAGATGGGTTGTTTCCTTAAAATTCAAGCCCCTGTCCACCCAGCAGTGAATGGGTACCGGGTGTTAGCCGGGGTTTGTGACCTGCTCTCCGGGGTGCTGGCTTCGGCCAAAACTAAGCACTAAGGATGAATTATAAAAAGGTTGATATGGAGACGGGGCCACACGAGCGTTGCTCAGGCCCTGTAAAATACAACTAGATGAATACACACATACACACTCCCGTAGCGGAGCGGAGAAAGATGAGTGATCCCCTTATTTCACCCGAGCCCCTGTCCACCCAGCCTCCCAGCCAGCAGTGAATGGGTACTGGATGTTAGCCGGGGGTTGTGTCCCGCCTCCTGGGGTGGTAACCTGGCATCTGCCGCGGCGGGGAGCTGCAGGGCTGCAAACCCCATGATCCTCAAAAACTCAAACCCCATGATCCTTCGGCCAACAAACACTTAATGACACCCACACACCTTAACCAGTATCATCAAGTGGGTTCTTTCTAGTTTGTTATTTTGCAAATGGACTAGTACTGGATTACCAATGATTTTGGAAAATGGCCGATTTAGCAGAAAACTAATACAGTGGAAGTCAAAGCAGTTGGCGTAGCGATGAGCTGCACGGCTTTTTCCTTCATAAAATCTCCTCAACCGCTAAAAGTGAATTATTTTGATTTTTTTCAGATGTGGCAACTCACCCATAGATGAAGGTTTGCTTTACCGCGCCTTGCAACTGTCAGTGCTTAAATAAGTGTGACGGATGTAGTGTCATCTCTGCTGTCTGTGCGCCAGATATTGTGAAATCGAGCGCTACATTGTGAAGCCTGGTTTAGGTACTGTGGTGATGGAGCGTAAGCCACAACTCACAAGTGATCAGATCACCCTTATCTACTCCCTACACAAGGCTGGTTTTAAACCAAAAGAGATTGCAGAGGAGGCAAAAGTCTCACCAAGAAGTGTTGCGCGCTGGTTGAAAAAAATTCGCGACTCAACCGATAACATTCCACCTACTCATTTAAATAGGCCTGGTAGATCAAAGGCAGTTCCCATCAAGACTCTACAAATTATAAACCGCCAGCTGACGAACACTCCTTCATGTACAGCGCGTAAAATTAAAGAATCAAACCAAAGTTTACTGCATAATGTGTCGGTGAGAACTGTTTCTCGATATATTCAAAAGGACTTGAACTTGCCTTCCGGCCGTGCTGCACGCAAGCCTTTCTTAACACCTAGCCACAAAGAAAATCGTGTTGCTTTCGCCAGAGAATATGTTACCTGGCCACTTGACAAAGTTCGTTCCATACTTTGGTCAGATGAAAGCATATTCACTGTGACAGGTGCACCAAGTAAACGCGTTCGTCGTCCAAAATGTGCTGATCACTACGACCAGAAATATGTTGTGACACATGTGAGGCATCCTGAGAAACTGATGGTGTGGGGCTGTTTTTCTTATTACGGAGTTGGAAATTTAGTTATTATAGAAGAAGGTGTTACTCTGAATGGTGAAAGATATCTCGATTTACTGTTTGACAATTTAGAGGACTGCTTTGACAAGTGCAATGCTGAGACATTCATGCAAGGCGGTGCACCGTGTCATAGCTGTAAGCCAGTGAAGGAGTGGTTAGGAAATTGTGCCGTAAAATATTTTCAAGACTGGCCAGCAAACAGTCCTGACTTAAACCCCATCGAAGACGTGTGGGCTCTAATGAAAAGGAAACTGAGAGAGGAGGACACAAGTTCCATCCCAAAACTCAAGGCAGCTCTCCTAGATGTGTGGCACAACTTAAGTGAGGACAATTTACACACATTGGCTGACTCCTTCCCACAAAGGTTACATCAAGCAATCAAGAGGAAGGGCAACCCAACAAAATATTACTTGGTGGTAAGTGTTTGTGTACATTTTCTGTTGTAATTTTAGGGGGGAATACTATGATCTTGTTGCGCGCATGTGTTTACCCATGGCGACGACGGAACTGCGCCAACTACTTTGACTTCCACTGTACTGTATATATATATATATATAGTAATATATATATATATATATATATATATAATATATATATATATATATATTATATATATATATATATACAGTAATCGCATAATGAAGTCTGGGCCTGTTATTGTTAGGCACGTAAATAGTAGGGTCGAAAGAGACTTGCTCCAGCACGCTATGGTTTATTTATGATATTTATTTATTTGGCGATATGTGGTATCTGCAACATGTTGCCTCAATAGAGCTATATTAAAAAAAAAAAACTAATCATCTATCCTACCTATTTTTTTTATAGCAAGCAAACGACATTTTCAGTACTCGTGAATCTGATTTCGTGGCGTGGCTGATCCATGGCATTCGAATACTTACTATCAATCATGTTTGTGTGTGTGTGTGTGTGTTTTAGTTTTCGCGCCCTGTAAGTTATGATTTGTGAAATAATCATAAGAAGGTTTTGGACCATTCCATCGAATACAAGAAACACAAGCAACATCGTACACTGGCAGCGTTTGTGAGGAGATTGGTGTTGCCCGCCAAGGTACTACGTGTCACGCCTGGCGCGACAGTCAGTCAGAGTTGTCAGACCCGCCACGTCAGTAATTCTGTGGATGCAGTAGGTGGCGTGCGACAAGTCAAGGCTATCTTTCGGTCCTATCTCCGGTTTCGTCAGTACTAGGACAAAACAATGGAACCCAGCAGCGTGATATCAAACTCTCAACTCGTTGACACGGTAGCTTTATACAAGGCCGGATTGCCTTTGTCTACCATCAGTAACTGTACTGGTGTCAAATTAAGAACTGTGCAACGTAGAGTAAAACTGTATAAAGAGGGAGGAGAGGAGGTAGTGCCTACTCATCCACGCCGTGGCAGACGACATAATATTATTTGGTTCACCCCACAAGTTTTCCAAGTACTGTATCAACAACTGGAAGCCAACCCTACGATGTCACCACGTGAATTGAAAGAAGCAAATCCGGCCTTACTTGGAGGAGTATCTCTACGTACCATACAGCGTTGGCTACAGTGCAACGTTGCCCTAAGCACTTTCAGGAAATGGAGGAAGCCCAAAAAAGCTTTGGTAAGAATCTCATCGATACTGAATGATTCACTAACGCGCATTATTGTTGGATCTTAATAAGAAATATTTTGTTAATTTGATTTGGAAGCTTCATGGGTAAATTTTTACGATAGGACCAAACTTCCCTACACAATAGTGAGCATGGTTTTTGTTTACCTTATTGTATTCTAAGAGACATTTTCTCTTTGAGCTTTCCGTCGCAAATCAAAAGTTTCGGAGATATGAACATTTTAGGTGGGAGGAAGAATACGTCTCCTTGTTTACAAAATGCCTCGCTCTTCCTCTTCTTGTGACCTGCATCGCTTTTGTTTCGGAGGCGCACCCGTGGCTACCTTACCTAACCTTACCTAACCGAACCTGAACCTTACCTAACCTTACCTTACCTTACCTTACCTTTCCTTACCTTACCTTTAACCTCCAAACTGGGTCCAATAATAAAAAAGTTTAATAAAATACCAAACAAAAGCGATGCAGGTCACAAGAAGAGGAAGAGGGAGGCATTTTGTATACAAGGAGACGTATTCCTCCTCCCACCTAAAATGTTCTATATCTCCGAAACTATTGATTTGCGACGGAAAGCTCAGAAAAAATGTCTCTAGAAATACAATAAGGTAAACAAAAACCATGCTCCCAATTATGTAGGGAAGTTTGGTCCTGTCGTAAAATAATACCGCTTCATGTTTGTGACCAGTATTTACAAAACTGACAGGCATTAACATGCCTGTCAGATTTAACATTATAGTTATTGGAAATGGGATGTGTAACTTTGAGAGAGGGAGGGGGGGATAACACCAATATTTGATAATTTTTGATAACATTTGTATTTAATTGATGCCTGAATAATAATAATTCTTGTTCAATTACGTTCAATAAATTCCAAAGGATCTCGTGATATTATAAATGTTACTGTGATATTTTTCAGCGATGCACTGACAATGACACGATCCACGAATCCTTCAATATTTACCTCCGCCAACGAAGTTGGAGGGGTTATGTTTTCACCCCGATCTGTCTGTCTGTCTGTCTGTTTGTTAGTGTACAGGATTTCTCAAAAAGTTACGAATAGATTTGGACCAAACTCGGTATCCAAGTCTATTTGGTATAAGGAAGAACTGATTTAATTTTGGATGAAATCTATTGACAACTGTTGCCATGGCAACCAATTGAGGAAATATTCGGCCTGAGGTATGCGCTCATACTGTGTGCATATATATATAAATATATATATATCATGCAACCAATTGATGAAATATTCGGGCGGAGGTATGCGCTCTACTGAGTTTCTCCCCCCCCCCCGTTCCCTCTGTAATGGTGTCCTTGCATGGAGTAGACTTGAGAAACTGCTCTTTTTTTCCATCCGCATCCTTGAAAGTGAGGGTGGGCTACGCACGCACACGCGCGCGCGCGCACGCACACGCGCACGCACACGCGCACGCACGCACACGCGCACGCACGCACGCACGCACACACACACACACACAGCGCGCACGCACGCACACGCACACGCACACACACACACATGTGCGCGCGCGCGCGCCCACACACACACACACACACACACACACACATGTGCGCGCGCGCGCGCCCACACACACACACACACACACACACACACATGTGCGCGCGCGCGCGCCCCACACACACACACACACACACACACACATGTGCGCGCGCCCACACACACACACACTGAAACCAGTGGTGTAATATTAGTATTAAAAGCAGCAATACTACTACTAAGGGAGGCGGTAGCAGAGTGGTTAGCGTCTCCGAGTGGAGTTCTCGGTGACACAAGTTCAACCCCCGATGAGAACCAAAATCCCCTTTAAATCTTTCTGCACCGCCGAGTGACCTAAGAACACCCACATGCTGCCCATTAACTCTACCTTCGACGGCGAGTGCATCGGAGGACACAGGGGAGCGGCATGAGCCTCTAATCACAGGCGTCACTATAAAAATCCTGCCTGTGCCCCCACGGGCGAGGGCCAACCATCACAGTCCTCAAGTGAACCTCCAGGGCATATCATCCGACCCCTGGAGGTCACTGCCTTCAGGCGTTATAGGCTCAAATAGAGAGAAAAAAAACTAGTAGTTGTAAAAAAAATAGTAGTACGTACACTACGGTAGTAGCAACAAGCACAACAGCCGGTAAAGCTCATCTCCGGTCAGCGGAGCGGCCTTACCGCCACCCTCTCACTACGGTGTCCTAGAGTAATTTAATATATAGAGTAGTGACAACTCGATTTGTGGGCGCCATCTTAGCGCCAGGGCCTCTTCGTTCACCCAAGACCCGGTGAAATTCTCAAGGCATGACCCCGCAGTATATCATGTTATACATGTCTAAAGGATATACTGTTATCTTCGGAAATGCTTGTTCTATAAGATTATCACATAAAACATAGTAAAACATATTAAATAAAGGTCATTATGAGACTGAAGAAATATGATGAACTTAACATTCACTTAAAACTCGTCGTCATGTAAAACTTTGTGGGACAGCTTATAAGATGGAAGATATCAATAGAAGCAGAATTTTATTAGCTTTCCATTGATATATTTCGTTTTCTGATAAATGCCGTAGTAGCATGTATAAATTAGCGTTAACTAAATAAATCGCTCGGCGGCCGCTCTCTCTCTCTCTCTCTCTCTCTCTCTCTCTCTCTCTCTCTCTCTCTCTCTCTCTCTCTCTCTCTCTCTCTCTCTCTCTCCGTGAGAGAGATAAGCGAGATATGAAAGAGTAACCGGAAAACTTTTCTAATTCTTTCTCTAAATATATATATATATATATATATATATAATATATATATAATATATATATATAATATATATATGTAATATATATATGTAATATATATATATATATATATATAATATATATATAATATATATATGTAATATATATATGTAATATATATATATATATATATATATATATATATAATATATATATTAGGGTGATGCAAAAATGTCGACTATCTCTGAATTTTCGGGGCACCCCCTAATTTGATTTATTATACTATAAAAACAATCTGTGCAAAATGTTGTGCCAATCTAGAAATATTTAGAGGTTGCTACCACGATTCAAAGTTTTAGGATTTCTACTTTTTCTGTGTGATTTCAGTAAATCACCTGAAATAATTATAAACGTTTGACTGCTGAACTTGGTATAATGTTTGTACTTGAGCGGAAGGAGTTCCTCTCTATGTGATTGTTAACGCACCCCCCTTCCACCTCCTGCTACCTCCCCCACCCCTCCCCCCGGGCCCCCACCCCCATGCCCGGTGCTGAGCTCTAGGGAACTCCAGTGCAGCCAGTATCCTCACAGCAGTCACACGCGGAGGTTGTTATTTGGTGTCCGTGTCAGTGTATCAATAATGGATCCACCTACTCGAAGTGCAACAGCTATTTGGCTAATTGGTCAGCCATCAGGAACCCTAAAAACGTTTGTCCTTCCATCCAAAAGAGAAACAATGGCATTATTAATGAACTATAAAATAAATGGGAAACAAACCGTCCGAGAAGCTTTAGCATCTACCGCTATAGACGTCATGCAAGTCTGGGAAACGGCACGCATTCCAACATCAATTAAAAAAAATGTTATAAAGAAATTGAGTGTAATATACGATGAATGGTTAAAATTTAAGAAAAACAAAGAAAACAAGAAGAAACAATCCCAGAATTTATTGATTAAACAGGTTGAATGGAACAAAGATTTAGATAATTTATTTGATATTGCTCACGCTAATGCATTCAAATTAATAGATATTAATGAAGATAAAGAATTTCTATTTCTGCAAAGACAAAATGGACGAAAAGGAAAAATGGGTGGTGTAGATAAAACACTTTTAAAAAGTGAGGCAATGGCTTGTGAGAAGGAAAACAAACAGGAAATGAAAAGAAACCGACAAACAGCTAATTTTGACAACACAGTGATGCTTAGTGATTCATCATCTAATTCTGGAGAAGGGTCTACAACAGAAGACGAATCGGTTGTTTATCCCAGTAAACCATCAACATCAGGACAGGCCAGCACAAGAAAAAGAATGAAAATGTTCGACAATACCCTTCTTGCATCACTTGATGTTGCTAAGGTCAGCGATAGAAGTGCTTCTTTAATTATGATTCCTACCTATGATTCCTTTTTTAGTAATTTAGGCCACCATCCGCAAGACTTTAATATAAGTTATTCGAGTATAAGACGAGCCAGGCAGAAGTTCCGGAAGAAATGTGCAGAAAATGTGAAAGCTGAATTCAAATGTGACGTTCCTTTAACAATTCATTGGGATGGAAAACTTCTGCAAGATATTACTGGCCAAGAAGTTGTCGACAGGTTACCCATCTTAGTTTCGGGAAATGGAGTAGATCAGCTTCTTGGTGTTCCTAAACTCGTTAGTGGTACCGGGGAGAATACTGCAGCTGCTGTGCACGAAAGTATTTTAGAGTGGGATCTGTCTTGTCAGGTAAAATGTATGTGTTTTGACACAACTGCATCAAACACAGGCCGTCGAAATGGTGCTTGTGTATTACTGGAACAAAAAATGGACAATGACATGTTATGGTTGGCCTGCCGTCAATATATTTTAGAGATTGTTTTGGAGTCGGTAGTTTCTATCTCATTGCCAACGTCGTCCGGACCAGATGTACCATTGTTTAAACGTTTCAAAGCAAATTGGCAGAAATTAGATAAAAAGATGTACCAAACAGCAGTAGATGATGAAGACATAGCTACCAACACTGCCAATATCAAAGTTGATATAATTAATTTTGCGAAAAAACAACTAGATCAACACCAACCTCGTGATGATTACAGGGAATTACTTGAATTGACTATAATTTTTCTTGGAGGAACACCAAAATCAGGAATAAACATATATAAAATTATATATATATATATATATATATATATATATATATATATATATAGAGAGAGAAGAGAGAGAGAGAGAGAGAGAGAGAGAGAAAGAATTAGAAAAGTTTTTTGGTTACTCTCATATATCTCATTCATATCTCTTTCACTTTCTCTCTCTCTCTCTCTCTCTCTCTCTCTCTCTCTCTCTCTCTCTCTCTCTCTCTCTCTCTCTCTCTCTCTCTCTCTCTCTTTCACGGAGAGGGAGAGAGAGAGCGAGAGCGAGCGACCCCCGCCGCGATTTATTTAGTTACCGCTAATTTATACATGCTACTACTGCTTTTATCAGAAAACGAAATATATCCATGGAAAGCTAATAAAATTCTGCTTCTATTGATATCTTCCATCTTATAAGCTGTCCCACAAAGTTTTACATGACGACGAGTTTTAAGTGAATCATATTTCTTCAGTCTCATAATGACCTTTATTTAATGTGTTTTACTATGTTTTATGTGATAATCTTATAGAACAAGCATTTCCGAAGATAACAGTATATCCTTTATACAGTATAACATGATATACTGCGGGGTAATGCCTTGAGAACTTCCCCGGGTCTTGGGTGAACGAAGAGGCCCTGGCGGCAAGATGGCGCCCAGTAGCGTTTAACATAGGGCCTATGAATGGCGTTACCCTCTATATATAGATACCTACGGTGTCCCAGTGAGAAATAATCACAACCTGACAATTTCAACCTGTTGTCAGCCCACCTGAATATTGACTGTACTGTGTACGCAACTTTTTTTTTTTTTCGTTGAGAGACCTCTTCAGTCCACCGGATAGGTCGGCTTGTGCGTGCATGGCCGCGTTAACAGGTGCTATTAATTGAAGTAAATTTATATAAAGTAAAGAAATTAAGAAGGAATGACTAATCAAACATCATTTTAGCACCAGAAAATGGGAGAATGAATATGTATTAGTTCATGTTAACTTAACCGCTCCTTCAAATATTGAATATCCCTATTCACGCGATTCCAACCATCCGCCTGCCCTATTTTATTGGCTGGCTGGTTGTTCTCCTCTCACAACTCTGTGTGAAAGTGTACACACACTGTATCGATGTATATATATATATATATATATATATATATATATACTATATATAATTTTCTCAGTTATTCTGGCAACTCCTTTACAGAGAAGTATAGCAATGCCCGCCAAATGTTAAGACCACGCAGCCTGTGATTGGTAAGCAGTCAGTGGGAGCGCAAGCGTGTCAAGTCGCCCTTGAGTACTTTATTTTCCCCCAAATGGACTTTTTTTTTTTTTTTTTTTTTTTTTTTTTTTTTTGTGACAATGGGACTGAAACCCAACCTCTCCCAGGATACAATCATTGGCATACATACATTATGGAAAGCTGGACTCGGAGCAACGACAATCATACATAAGACAGGCGTTTCCCGAAGAAGTGTGGAGCGGTGGCTGAAAACTTTCCGTGAGGCACCCTCAGGGGAAATACCATCCCAAAAAAAGCCACCAGGAAAGCCGTTTGGTGTGTCCATAGATACTTAAAGTGTTATTAAACGGCAGTTATCGAAAGAACCGGAATTGCGGGCTCGAGAAATAGTTGTTATGAATCAACAGCTACTTGGGAATTTGTCTGAGAGGACAGTGAGCCGATACATCAGTTTCTGTAAGGGAACGATGGCGTTCTCCAGGCGGGCTAGAAAAAAGCAGTCGCTAACGGCGAGGCTTAAGTTACGTGTTGCTTTTGCCAATAAACATAGTGCCCTGCCTCTGCAAAAGGTACGTACAATCCTGTTGTCTGATGAAACCACGTTCACAGTTAGTGATGTGTCCCAAGTCCAGGAATTCATACAGAGTTGAGTTGCTTATACAGCCCGAGTTCCGTATACTGTGACGGGCGCATTCTCTCAACTATGGAGTAGGTAGATTAGTGTTTCTAATGAAAGGTGTCACTATGGATGGCCCTTGATTTCTAGACATGCTTTATGACAATTTAGATGACATGGTGAGTGAAAAGCTAAGCCGTTGAAACCAACTTGTCATGAATATTGCCTTGCCGGTGAATGTGTTATGGACTGGCTTGATGACTATGCCATTGATTATATCTTGGGTTGGCCAGCAAACAGTCCTGACGCAATTCCATAAATGATGTATGGTGTATTATGGAATAAGAGCTCCAGAAGAGACAAACAAGTTCCCCTTCCAAACTGAAGACAGCCCTTGCTACCGTATAGAAAAATCTTAGAGGTGACTTGTTGTACAGGCATGTAGACTCGTAACCTGAAAGGCTGCAGGAAGTCGTACGTAGGAAAGGTAACGCTATCACAAACCAGTATTTGGTAAGTACAACAGTGCATACCACCTTTCAGTTTTCTCACATACGGAACAGTAACAGAGCAGAGATTAGGTGTGTGTGTATATATATATATATATATATATATATATATATATATATATATATATATATATATATATAGTCAAACCTCGGGTTTCGAACGTCTCACTTTTTGAACAAATCGGTTCTCGAACAGAATGTTGATTGCAGAAACATAATTGCACCGGTTACCGAACAAGCTACTCGGCAAGAGCAGCACGGCATCACTGTGCGCGTTAGTCACGCCGCGGCCCTCACTCAAGAGAACATCCGCTCCGAACTGTTCTTTGATTTTGACGATTTTTCTTGTGTTGTGCATTATTTCTTCTATTTTTTTTTATTCCATAAGCCACCATGGGACCTAAGAAAGCTAGTGAAAGCGTAAAGGCGAAAAGGAAAATAGTGAAAACAACAATAGAGGTGAAGAAAGAGATCATACGAAAGCATGAAAATGGTGTTCGGATCTGGCTTTGCAGTTCGGCTTAGCAAAGTCATCGATCTGTACCATTCTCAAGAACAAGGATGCTAATGTTGCCAAAGGAGTGACTGTGATCACCAAGCAAAGATCGCAGACCTTAGAAGAAGTAGAAAAGATGCTATTGATTTGGATCAACGAAAAGCAGTTGGCCGGCGACAGTATTTCGGAGGCTATCATTTGTGAGAAAGCAAGGCTTTTGCACCAGGATTTGCTCAAGAAAGCCCCAGGTTCAAGTTCTGAGGCTGATGTGTTTAAGGCTAGTCGAGGCTGGTTTGAAAAGTTGAAGAAGCGAAGTGGCATACACAGCATGGTTCGGCATGGACAGGCTTCTAGTGCGGAAAAAAAAAGATGCGGAAGAGTTTGGTGCGTATGTGATTGTTGAGGGTTTTATCCCCCAGCAAGTGTTTAATTGTGATGAAACCGGACTGTTTTGGAAGAAAATGCCAAACAGAACGTACATAACACAGGAGGAAAAGGCTTTGCCTGGACACAACAAGCCTATGCAGGACAGGCTAACACTTGCTTTGTGGCAATGCTAGCGGCGATTTTAAGGTGAAACCATTGCTCGTGTATCATTTAGAGAACCCCCGTGTGTTTAAGAGAAACAACGTTATGAAAAGTAAGTTGTCCGTCATGTGGAGGGCTAACAGTAAGGCCTGGGTGACCAGACAATTTTTCATGGAATGGGTCTTATGAAGTTTTTGCTCCTAGTGTGAGGAAATACCTTAATGAAAATAACTTGCCACTGAAGTGCCTGCTTCTGATGGACAATGCTCCTGCACACCCACCAGCCATGGAGGCCGAGTTACTGGAAGACCTCAACTTAATCACCGTGAAGTTTCTGCCTCCAAATACGACTCCACTGATTCAGCCGATGGACCAACAGGTCATTTCTAACTGTAAGAAGTATTTCACGAAAGCACTTTCAAAGGTGCTTCGAGGTTACCTCTGACACGGAATTAACTCCGTGACTTTTGGAAGAACCACTTCAATATCTTGCATTGCTTAGGTCTTATTGACAAGGCCTGTCAGCAAGTGACTCGCAGGACCTTGAACTCAGCCTGGAGGAACCTCTGGCCTGATTGTGTTGCAGAGAGAGACCGAGGGATTCGAGACAGGGCCTACTGGAGTTGTCGATGACATCGTGTCTCTGGGCAAAAGCATGGACCTGGGAGTCGACAATGCTGACGTCGAAGAGTTGGTGAAGGAACACAGTACCGAGCTGTCTACCGATGAACTCTAACTCCTTCAGAAGGAACAGCAGAAGAAGGTGCTTGAGGAGATGCCTTCGGAGGAAGAGGAGGGAAGGGAGGATGTGCCTAGTGCTCTTATTAATGAAATGTGTGCAAAATGGGGTGAAGTGTAAAGTTTTGTTGAAAGGTATCACCCTGATATGGCAGTAGCAAGCCGTGTCATTAACCTTTTCAATGACAATGCTATTTCTCATTTCCGTAATATTGTGAAACGTAGGCAAAAGCAAATTTCATTAGATAGGTTTTTAGTGAAAAAGTGGCCTAGTGAGTCCCAGGCAGAATCTGCTAGTAAGAAGCAGAAAATGCAGGAGGTAAGAGAATATATATACTATATATAATGTCAATAGTGAAAAAAGCTAGATTATGATATTCAAAGTCAATATAAAGATGAAAAATTCGGGAAAATCCTCCTAGATGGTGATTAACTTGTACAAATGCCTTTGACACTGGATTAGTAGAGACATGCGTGACCACATTGATATATAAGAACATAAGGAAGCTACAAGAGGCCGGGAGACTTACACGTGGTAGTTCCTTACTGTTACCTGATACTTATCTGATACATTACCATATCCAGACAGATTTGACAGATATATATATGCACATGATTAATACATTAATACGTAAATTTCACGTGTAGCCTAAAGCTAATGTCAAAATCGAATTGTTTGAAACTTAACTGTACAGCCAGCCATGAACTCTCCCCACCTTTGGTAGAGGCCGTAGAGCAATAGTAATACTGCTATAAAGAATTTGTACATTCCATACAACAATGCTTTCAGGTATTTGCATAGATTACCTGGTTGGTGCAGTGCAAGTCTGATTTCTGATTAGGGCAAAGCAAACCTTGTTTTGCTCAATGCCTCAAAAACCCTATTCCTTCACCTTTTTACTCGACAAAACCTACCAGACAACTCTCCCCTCTTCTTCAACGACACTTAACTGTCTCCCTTTTCTACAATGAACATTCTTGGACTATTCTTTACTAAAAATCTGAACTGGAAATCTCACATCTCATCTCTTGCTAAAACAGCTTCTAAGAAGTTAGGTGTCCTGTGGCGTCTGCGTCCATTTTTTTCCCCTCTCAGTTGCTTGCTCTATAAGGGCCTTATCCGCCCACGTATGTCTGTCATGTCACATGTTTTGGGGGAATCCACTCATAAAGATCTCCTAAAAAGGGTTGAGTCAAAAGCTTTTTGTCTCATCAACTTCCCTCCTCTGACTTGACTGTCTTCAATCTTTAAATCACCGCCGCAATGTTGCTTCTCTTGCTCTCTTCTACCGTTATTTTCATGCTCACTGCTCTTCAGAACTTGCTAACTGCATGCTTCCCCTCCTCCCGCGGCCTCGCTGCACAAGACTTTCTACTCATTCTCATCCCTATGCTGTCCATCTTTCTAATGCAAGAGTTAATCAGTATCTTTACTCTTTCTTCCTTTTCACTGCTAAACTCTGGAACTCTCTTCCTGCTTTTATTTTTCCACCTTCCTACGATTTAAATCTTTTCAAAAGAAGAGTGACGAGACACCTCCCGAACTAAGTTGGCCCACCCCCCTTTCTTTATTATCTTACTGTCTTACTTCTTACTTCTTTACATGGACTGGCAACTAAGCGGGCTTTTTGTTACCTCTTGTTTTTTCTTGTTTTTTGGCCCTTGGCCAGTACTTTGTGATGTAAAAAAAAAAAAAAAAAATAAGATGTTTGCTTACTGTAATGTTAAAGTTGTCAGGCTGAGATAAGGGACATTGTGTGCAGGTTTATAGATAGACTAAGAATCCATGAAAAATAGTATAATTGCAGAAAATAGGTTTGGTGATGTATTATTTCAATGGAAATTTTGAAACATTGGTGATATATTTTACTTTAATCCTCATGGATAACTTAGCCAGTATGATCTCAAAATCTGTGCAATGGCAATTATACTTTTTATATCAATAAACATTAAACAAACAATAAACATTAAACAAACAATAAACATTAAACATAAACAATTTTATATCAATGTATAGTTTAAACCTTAGTCTTAATTTTGTATCTTCGATTCATACTGCATTGCAATTCAGTAATATATATGGACTTTGTATCTAGAATACTATTACCATTGAGTTTATTAATTATGTAGTGGTTCAATTACGGTTTTGATTATATTATAGTGTATCTAACTTTCCATAATCATTGTTTTAGGAAGACGAATTGAAGACCTGGATTCCCACCCTCAAAGGGAGAACCTCCTCGTCAGGCGCGTCCTCGAAGCATACCTCCTTCGAGGACACCTACACTGAATCCGTAAGTACCCCTCCCTCTTTTATTTCTTCAGTTTACCAGCAACGCTTCTCCCATTTGGCCTTAAAACTCCTCGAGCTTGCTATGCACCCCTTACCTCCTGACCTACCCTGCCATCCCCTCTGCTCTCCAGCCACCCACCAATCACGCTTTCTCCTCATTCCCTTCACCGCATGACCTCTCCACCCTACTACGCCTTGAGTGGGTATAGTAGCAAAAAAGAAGAAAAAAAGAGGGTTATATTCTCCATTTCACCGTCACGCCCACTTTTTAACATCCCGATGACTATCGCATGTCCCGCCCTTTTTTCGCCTTGCCACGCCTGCCATCGTCTCCTTCCCGGCACGCTCAATTTGGCAGTTAACTTGACTTGTCAGATTTTCTTGTTTTAGTAAGGAAACTATTGTTTTTCTTGTTTTTAATGTAATAATTTAAATGTTTTTAATCTCTCTCTCTCTCTCTCTCTCTCTCTCTCTCTCTCTCTCTCTCTCTCTCTCTCTCTCTCTCTCTCTCTCTCTCTCTCTCTCTCTCTCTCTCTCTCTCTCTCTCTCTCTCTCTCTCTCTCTCTCTCTCTCTCTCTCTCTCTCTCTCTCTCTCTCTCTCTCTCTCTCTCTCTCTTTTCTCGTAAAGGGTGTGTAGGAATGAGTGTCAATATTATCTCCCTGGGTTAGAATATAATGTCTGGAAGTCAAGTTAAACTGCTTATGTTGGTGTTTAAGAACATCCCTGACGACTAACTAAAGAGAGGAGAGCTGCAGATCATTAAGGTGTCACTTTGTGGCAATGAAGATCAAGCTCTTGCGTTTGGTGTTATGGATGCCTTAGTGTGCTTCCTTTGATTTTTTCCCCTGTAAGATTGTATTATCACCTAAAGTCCTAGATTATTTATTGATGAAAATAATTCATATTGACCCATGAATAGAAAATAAGTAGGTACCTCAAAACTAATTTCCTCTCTTAAATCAGAAGAAAACGGAACATGGGTCCATTGTCACGTATCTTAGTAATGTTTTGTTGATATTTGGCATGGTTATCTAGTGACTCATCATCGTCGTTACTACATTTACTACTGGCACTATTATTTTCCTTTATATTGATTGATATAAGAACATAAGAAGAACATAAGAAAATAAGGAAGCTACAAGAGGCCGCGAGGCCTACACGTGGCAGCTCCTGCCACCCAACACTACCCCCATCCTCCCCTCATCCCCATCCATGAACCTATCCAGCCCCTCTTCAAAACTCCCCAATGCCTCCGCACTAACCACCTGTCTACTGAGTCCATTCCAGTCATTCACCACCCTATTTGTGAACCAGTTTTTCCCAGTTTTTTTTTTTTTTAATTACGCTTTTCAAGCTTGAATCCGTTACTTCTTGTTTTACCCTGGTTAATAATAATAATAATAATAATACATTGCGTATGGTGTATCTATTATTACCAGGGTTTTTTCTACCAACATTCATAACGCTGCACTTATCAATATTCTAATCAGATATCTAATATCATTATTGTTATTTCTGGGCATAATGTTCTTTTTCTCTAATGTTGAGTTACCAGAGCTTTCATTATAAGTTGGTTTTTTTCAAGAGAGAGAATATCAATATCATGAAGACCAGGAGAAAACGGATACACATGTGATGGTAACTTTGTCAGAAACTTGCGTAAAAGAGAGAGAGAGAGAAAACACCAAGGTGGCCGAGTGGTTAGCGCCTCAAACTGGCGCGTTAGGTGTACCGAGTTCGAAGTCCACCAGGTGGCCCAATCTTTCGACAACCGTCGAGTGGCCTGAGATCACCCACATGCTGCCCATTAATTACCTTCGATTGTGAGTGTATCGGAGGACACAGGGGGGCAGCATGATAATCACAGGCGTCACTATAAAAATCTTACCTGCGCCACCGGGCCTTCACCACCAACCATCACAGTCCTCAAGTGAACCTCCAGGGCTTACCATCCGAGCCCTGGAGGTCACTGCCTACAGGCGCTATAGGCGGATAATGAAATGTAAAACACACGCAAACACACACACACACACACACGCACACGCACACGCACACGCACGCGCACACGCACGCGCACACGCACGCGCACACGCACGCGCATACACACACACACACACACACACACACACACACACACACACACACACACACACACACACACACACACACACACCCACACACACACACACACACACACACACACACACGTGTTAGTACATTAACCGTAGCAACCGCGAGGTCAAGCATAATAATTACCTACTTTTCTTCCGGGTCAATGGGTTTTGGACTTTTTTGGTCCCCCTCTGAAAACGCGCACACTGGGACAGATATTCCTGGATAGGGCACGACCATCTCGGCGGCACCAATGGCAGCAGGTGAAAGAGGAGAAGAGTGGAGTTGATGAAGTATACAAAGTAGTGAGAAAGCTTGGGGGTAATTTTTGTCATCATCATTAATAATGAATGTGATTTATCATAATATCTACCGTAGATAACAGTGAAGTCGCCAGTTCTACGTTTCTTTGTTATGTACAGAGGTGTGGTGGCGTTAATAGTTACATTGCTACGTCCATGATTTCAGGACAGTTAGAAGGGTCTATCTGGAAAGTCTGTGTCATGTTGTGTCTTCTTCTGTGTCATATTAGGGCTATAAATGAACAAACGACAAAACTAAAACCGAGTGGCGACCTCACTATACCTACTACAGTAAAGTCGTCAGCTAGTATTTTAACCCAACAGTTGAGTCGCCACTCTGGGGAATTCAGTGAAATTAGAGGTAAAGTAAAACAAGTCTCTATATATATATTAGCTGCGGAAGATGCTTGGATATATAAACATTCCTCTGCCAACGTGAAAATAAATTCTATTAAAGTTTGAAAGATCTGGCAAGTCCTGTCGCCCTGTCGCCCGAAAAGCTACTGTTTACTGTCTGTCATCGCGCGAAGAAAAACGTGAGAAGCAAAATGCGCAACAGTTATATTTGCAGATACAAAGCATGAAACAACGCTGAAACAGGGTAGATTATACAGTCATGATATAAACTACTGTGTAACATCTTCAGTGGCACATAAAAATCAGTAGTGATGCTATAATTCGTAATATTTGGCGCCTGGCGACTTCACTGCAGGTGGCGACTTCACTGTTATCTACGGTAGTAGGTTTTTTTTTTTCGAACATAACTTTTACATGAAAATTACGTCTACCACTACAATAACTACTCATACTACCAATTGTTACAGCTAATATTTGTAGTAGTAGTTACATGGTGGGGGGGGGGGGGGTAGGATGGTGGGGGGGAAGCATGGGATAAACCCCACACTCGAACGGACTCTGAAACCTCAGCCGATGATTTTTGTTAAGTGTCCCTTTCTGCCGCAAGGTGGCTCATGGATTCATCAGTTCCCGCGCCGGGGCGCTGAGTGCGGCCTCTACTCCCCTCTTTTAGCACAAGCACTCAGGAGGCGTAGGTGTCGTCGTGGCTCCCGCCTGATTCTCGTCGTAATAAACCGATAGATTAAGAGTTAGACATTGATCAGTGGAGAGCAAAGAAGATACTGGCCAGCCACCTCTTGTCTATTTCCTTCCCTCTTTCACCATCCTTCACAGGATTGAAGTATAATGGAGGCGACTAAGACCTTAACGCATAGAAATTGTGACTTGAGAGATCACTTCACTGAGCATTATTGATAACTTCAGGAAAGAGGAATTTCATGGGACAAACTTCAGAAGCCGGTATACCATCCTATTGATCCCAGGGCTGCCAACCACAGCTTTGGCGTAGCGGGGCTGCCAACTTTGCGACTCTGGATCAAGCAACATTTGTCTGACCTTTCTGTAGCCTTCAGGGCAAGAGGGCGTTTGGCGTGTGAGGTCCGAGCTTTACCCAAAGATCGGTCTATGAGCTCCAAGCTCCTTTCGGAAGTGTTATCGCTGAAGATCGCGTGCCCTGCACGTGATCTGGCCGTGGGTGAATTACACACACACACACCACACACACACACACACACACACACACACACACACACCACACACCCACACACCCACCCACCCACCCACCACCCACCCACCCACCCACCCACCCACCCACCCACCCACCCACCCACCCACCCACCCACCCACCCACCCACCCACCCACCCACCACACACACACACACACACACACACACACACACACACCACACACACACACACACACACACACACACACACACACACACACACAAACTTGGATCATATGTAGGACGGAAGCAAACAAAGTAAATTGTTTGTTGTCGATGAAGTATCTAGACTTCTACGTAGTGTGTGAGGAGATACACTATTCAGGAGATCGGACAGACATCCTGGAGTGCCATAACTTGTCACGGTTTAATGGTTGTTTAGATGACTACTTTGCGACGCATTGCAACTATAGGGCAATACAAGGGCGAATAGTGCTCAGTGTTTCCTGCTTTGCTTGATTCTTGCTTCTGGTTGCTTCTTGTTAACTGCATGGCTTTTCTTATCAATAAGCATGTGTTGATTAGTCTGACACTCAAGTGAACTTAAATCATTCTTCTCTCAGCAGAGTGAAGAAAGTGAGCTACTGGAGGATGAGCTAGACCTTAAGATAGAGGTCAAGGAGGAGGTGTTGGAGGACCTGCCCGAGTTCATAGACGTACTCCAAGCGGAGACTCCAACGCAACCATTTGAAGACGATGTGGACGTCTTTGCGGAAGCTTTACCGTCTACCTCATATGCCTCTACTTCTGCTTCCGTCCGTGCCTGTGCCCCTGGCGTGAAAGTTAAGCCATCTACCTCCACAATCCAGAATGCTGACGAATTTCACCATTTTGCGATGTATGTGGCCTCCCAGTTGCGTGCCATGTCTCTGCAGGACGCCATCCAGACCCAGCTCGAGATCCAAACAATCATCGCTCAGAAGCGGTCCCAGACTTGGACTTGAGGCTCGCTGGTGTGCAAGGACTTGCCCCTCGTGCCGCGTCATTATAGCGACGCTTTCAAAGGTTGTTAAGGTTGCCAGTCAGTCGATGAAGGCAGCCAAAACTACAACTCCCCTACGTCAGATTGTCTATCACTAGCTAAAGTAGGGAGCCCATCACCAGCATAAAGTGTCACTCACCGCTGACGTTACTGTGGGAAGCTTATCCTATGCCTCAGTGCAGCTGCTTTGGAGATCAACGTGTGAATGATTGGCTTATATGTATATTGAATTGAAGCAGCAATATACGTATTTTGTTATTTGTTGCCCTGCCGTGTGCTTAGTAAGCAGCATTGCCTTTAAGGGCAGGGGAATTGTGATATGTTGTGTTTATTATAGGAAGGATGTTACAGGATATGTTTTGAGACGGCCGTCCCTTCCTTTTTGTTAGGCTGCTGCCGGCGACGACCACATTCCCGTGTGTGACGGAATACTCTGTGGGGTTTATCACTTGTTTATGTAATTCAGGAAGAAACCAGTGTCGTCTATGAATAAGATCAATAAAGGATAACCCTTTCATACGCTTAAGTACTGTAGCGACGTGATTGTCCCTACTCTTGTTTTCAACAATATTTTGTAGCTTTTGTACAAATAGAAATTAAGGAAGATGTAATTTGATAATTTACGAGTATTAATTTGTAAGGTAGACAGAATGTTGATCTACATGTACACGTTTTATCTAAGGATGGGGTCAAGTTTAGTTTTTTGTACATCTCAAAATGTTTACAGTTTATCATAGTATATTTCTGATTATCAATTACCTTCCACATCATCCCGGCAGTCAATCAGATCCCCACGGAATCATCGAAAAGATATAAGTAACTTTTCGAAATTTCCCTTCCGTTCTTCTAGTTTGTGTGTAGCTCGTTAACTCTAGTCAACTTAAGCAGTCTTCCTACATATGACATTCTCTCTCTCTCTCTCTCTCTCTCTCTCTCTCTCTCTCTCTCTCTCTCTCTCTCTCTCTCTCTCTCTCTCTCTCTCTCTCTCTCTCTCGTTGTTCATCCCTTGTCATCACTATAGCTTACGCGAGCGCTTGCCTGTATAGTAGCCCGCCTGTGGAAGTGATGGCTGGTAAAAGAGTAGAGCTACCTTGGAGGAGGGTGCCTTCCGAACGGTGTAAGTAAGAGGGTGATGAACATGAACATGAATGAAGATAAACAACAACAACGAGAGAGAGAGAATTTTTTTTTTTTTACTGTGATAAGATAAATGAACAAATTACAGTTCAACTTACAACCACTGTACTTGACCACCGCGACACCAGCGGGGGCGGTAGCTAGGTGCCCGGGCTATGGTTTAGGTGGCAGGCATTCCCCTATACAGGAGGTGGTGGCCTCGCACTAGGAGGTAGTGAGGGAGAGGTGACCTGGCAGTGGTCACGGGTCTACCGCGGCCTGTCGTGTTTCCTGGATGCAGAGAAAGCAGAGACGGATGAGTGCGCTTATCATTATCTTTTTGAATATCCTGTCTTTAGTATGTAACTCAAGAAAACACCCCGAAATGTTTTGAATATACATATACGTGCATTTAAAATTTTACCATTATTTTTTTGTGATTTTTTTTTCTTCTATTTCTTTGCGTATTAAATTTTTTACTATATTTATTTATTTATTTATTATTATTATTTTTTGTGTGTGGTGGAAAGGTATCTATCTATATATCAGATCTATGATATTTCATGTATTTGTTTATTTATTGATTGATTTATCTTTTTGAGTTGAGGGCTGGAGGCAGGTGTGGGAGACTTCCAATTTTAGGACACAGGTATTTGGTATACTTGATGTGTGTAACAGGAGATGTATGTCCTATAGTAGATCCCGGTTTTGTGGGAGAAGTGCTGGATGACAACGTCCTGCTATCCTCTACCTGTCCTGCTGGCACTCAATGGATCCCTGTCGGCGAGTGAGTTGCACATGTGGATCGCATCAGTTTACATTTTTTTCTTGCCGCTCAGTGAAATTATGTCAGTTTACGCCTTTTTTCATACCTGCACACCAACTTACCGGCGGGAACCTGTTGCTGGGAAAGACATTTGACACCGTGTAGGGAGGAAAAGTGGTAAAGTTCACCGGCCTCCTGCTAATCCTCTTTGGTGTAAGTATGTGCTGCCAGGTGACAACTGGAGTGTCAGGGAAGGAGTCGGGGTAGATTGAGGTCTTCACCTGGCGTGCGCCCGCATTCACACAAGTAGAGGTTGACCTAAAGTTAGCTTAAATGCCTCGTGTGCAACAAAGAACTTTAACTAAACTTAAACAAATATAGTAAAACCAATAACATTAGTGAAAAGTTAAATAATATTAGAAGCAACCATCAACGTCACAAAATAATAATCGGTTCCCATTAACCTCAGCATTACAGATGTGTGACTTGGCCCTAAAACCTCGTAACAGTAATCCGCCCTCACGCTTCCGAATCCAGTAGGTTTCGTTGACTTTGGCGTCATTGACAGTTCATATCGCCTTTACATTGACAACTGCAGTTAGTCTTTAGCCTGTTCAAAATTAGGCTCTTGTAAGAAAATCACTTCGTCACAGCCTCTCATGTTCCATGCAGACCATGCGCTCACAAACACTATACTCCACCCTCATTCAAGGTGCGCCCTCCCACGCCTTGGTGCCCTCTACAGCATGTCAGCACCTGGATTAAGGACACGCTTTTGCTGTCATCAGAGGGGAGAAGGTCAGAACCCCACGACGACGGTGCAAGGAGTGGCTGGGTGGCTTAGTCGGATAACAGGAAAATTGATACGTTAAGCACAGAGGAGAATGAGGGAAGAAGATAAACGGAAAAATAAGGTAAAGAAACTAAGATGAATAGTCCCTGGAAAATTAACCTCCTTCCTCCAACAAATCCACATCCTACATCTGATCTAACCATCCTGTTGTAACATTCCGTTCTTTCCCCTTCCCTCATCGTTTCACTATTATTCTTTAACCCCTCCCCTTTATATGCTTTGCCATAGGGCCATATGACCTCTGATGTCTGGCACATTCACCTTTTTAGGCATTAAATCAATCAATCAAATTTTTGATTATATTTTAATATATATATATATATATATATATATATATATATATATACATTTATATATATATATATATATTTATATATTATATATATATATATATATATATATATTATTCATTATCACATATTCAATTCATTCCATATTACATTAATCTCATATATAAATTATATATATATATATATATATATATATATATATATATATGTATAAAAATATAAATAAATGTATGTATAAATATAAATAAATGAATATATATATATACTAGCCGCAAAGCCGCCCTCCGGGCGGCCTTTTTGGCTAGCTCCTGCGGAGGGCTATTGTTGGGCCGAAGGCCCACCAAACAGACTCTCCAGATAGCCCCTTCTAGCTTTCCTGAAATCATGGATGTAGAAATGTATGTATTAACGCCAACCCATTCACTCACCCATTACCCATCACCCCCTACCCATTCACTCACCCATTACCCATCACCACACACCCATTCACTTACCCATTACCCATCACCCCCCACCTATTCCCTCACCCACCCCATCACCCCCACCCATTCACTCACCCATCACCCCACACCCATTACCCATCACCCCACCCATTCACTCACCCATTACCCATCACCCTACATCAAGGTTTCCTCAATTCTCGCAACCCACATTTTTTTTCACAATTCTCGCTAATAGGCTGCTAAAAAGAAAAAGAAAAAAAAGTGATCGGATCATCTCATAAGTGGGCTTAAAACCTTCCCCTGGTCGAGCTGGTTCCAAAACTGTGACATATGATGGGATTCTGCCACGGGGGGCGGCACCTATCGCGGACAGACAGACACACACTTTCGCTTATATTATTATAGATATATACATTTATATATATATATATATATATAATATATATATATATATATATATATATATATTATTCATTTATTTATTTATTTATATTAATATATATATATATATATATATATATATATATATATTATATATATATATATTATTACTTATTGAGCTATTATAAGATTTAGTTGCATTGCATCTCTCACGTGAGAATGTACTAAATCGTGTTACTGGATACCTACAGAATATGTAGCAGTTACATATATGTGCGTGTGCACTCGCGTTTAATGTGTGTGTATGTGAGAGAAAGAATTCTTCATAAATGGTTACCTTCAAAAGCCAATTGAAATATGTATTGTTACAGGAATGGGTAGTGGGACGATCATCACAACTTAAGTAACAAAAAGTATAATAATGATAACATAATATTGTTATATTATTTTCAATATAATAGTGCTACACACTACACAATAGTATGGTCAACAATAACAGTAGTGCTAAACATTTGTTGTATTTGGTAGTTTTTTATTTTTTTTATTTCTATAGCGCCTATAGGCAGTGACCTCCAGGGCTCAGATGGTAGCCCCTAGAGGTTCCCTTGAGGGCTGCTGTGATGGTTGGCCCTTGCCCGTAGTGGCGCAGGCAGGATTTTTAGATTGACGCCTGTGATTAAAGGCTCATGCTGCTCCCCTGTGTCCTCCGATGCACTCGCAATCGAAGGTAAATTTAATGGGCAGCATGTGGGTGTTCTTAGGTGCATTTAGGTTATTAGGTTCTCCACTCGACGGTGCAGAAAGATTTTAAATCTAAGAAAGAATTTAGATCGAACTCGGGCCACCGAGAACGCCACTCGGAGACGCTAACCACTCTGCTACCGCCTCCCCATTGAGTAGAGGGGAGTGAGGGCGTCGAAGGAGAACATCGATGTTCCTGAAGGAGAGGTAACGGCGCCAGGGAGAGGGGAGGGGGAGGAAGGGTACTGTAAGGCATCACCACAACTAAAGTGTTCATATGCCTTTCAACCACCACCCGACTCCACACCTTCAGCGTCTCCCGACCATTCCCTTACGAAGCGGGCAGGTGTGCAGGACGGACAACGTGAGCCGGTGGTGTGGTTGGAAAGGAGAAGCGCCACCTGCCAGTCGGCCGGGTGCACGCAGGCCTAATAACACAGCTGGCTAGCCTCACCCCACTGGACGCACCACTCTCACCCCTGCTCGCTTTTCCCACACAGTACAGTACCACCTCCCTCTGGATAAGCCTTCATTTTCTTGCACCACCCGTGCATCTAAAACTATTGCATTAAGGAAGGTTATGCGCTAAAGACCGCATGTGCACCCTTGTCGCAGCTTCAGTTTTCGGGTCGAGCGACGCAAGAGGCAAGGGCAACGGTGAAGAATGAAGCTGAAGGAGAGAGGGTGATATATATATATATATATATATATATATATATATATATATATATATATATATATATATATATATATTACACTACAATTTGTGTATGTGTGCGTGTGCGTGAAAGACAACTGAGACTCATCGGGCTTATGAATGGAAAGACAAGAATCAGAGGAAAAAGTTGCGGTACCCCGACACTTGACCCCCTCCTGGTGCATCGACTTTCCCGCATCAAGTAGTAACCGGGATTGCACGATGCACAAAGAAACTCTTGGATGAAGAGCGAGATTAACTTTATATAGTCAATCAATCAATCAACTAGTATATGTTGGGTAAGGAGAACGGAGTGAGTCGTGACGAAGACTGGTTCAAGTGTCTGCAGCAGCGTCCCTCCTCTGTGGCTGGCAGCAACAGCAGGAGGCACGGGCTCCTTCAAGAAGCGCTCAGCGCACCCGGTCAAGATTACCTTCCCTCCCTCTGCCTCATGGCGCCCGTACCTTGACGCAAGCTGGGCCCCGCAGCGGCCCCATTCAGGGAGCGGATCAGCGCGTACCCTTCAGCGCACCAGCCGGCAGGCGGCGGCAGAGGTTGGAAGGGCGGCCGCGGACAAGGTGCTAGTGGGCAGCTGCCTGCTGTGTACTGTTGTCCCTGGAAGAGCATTCACTGCTTAGTCTAATCTGACTTGCCCTTTTTTTATATATATATACATATGTAACTTGTAACATCACCTGCCTTTTGTCCTATTTTCATTTCCTATTTCCTGATTTCGAAGCCACGTGGATCTCCTTCCTGGCCATGCTGTTCCTGGCGCGAGCAGCCGCTGTACATTGCTTCCTCTGTCTGTCAAACGGCTCGGAGCCTCTTTGTTCCTCTTGGTGCAGCTGCTCAACACAATCAAAGCCTCTGAACTCATATGCCTACGGCCCACAAAGATTCTGTTGCAACATCCTTAGAAGTGGATGTTTACAGAACACCCTGTGGCGGTATTAAGCATAATCTACAAGGCAGGTGTTGCAGGCAGCTGTACTGCGTGTAGGAAGCGTCAACGCTTTCCTCAATGGTCCGGATTCTGCTTCCCTAGACCAAGGCGAGCTTGGCCTCACGGGGGTATTTTACCTTCCACACTCGGCCCGTAGGCCGTAGGTGTCCGTGTAGTATTTCATTACCAAGACTTGCACGAAGACGCCGCTAGGCCGAGTTAGGAAATGATAATGAATCAAAGCCCACATCATCCCATGCAGGGTGATAATCTATACTATTACAACTGTTAACGAAGTTAGCTTATAATCAGGTCTTGAGGCAGGTGGGAAGCAGAGAGAAATATCACCGTTAGCATCACCAGTATTATACAGCAGGAGGCCGTAACGCACTGGATACTCCCCGGGCTTCACTCCCCCCCTCCTAAGCCAGCACGGATGTGAGGGATGAAACCCACGCCCGCACCTCCACCCGCGGGAGGACAAGCATGGGCGGTTGCACCTCCCGGCCGAGTGTAGTTGTGGAACAGACGAAAAACAGTGAAAAGTATCGATCATTTTGATCAAGCTTCGACCTCAGGCCAAAACGAACGAAAGTGGAGGGGGAGGGAGAAGGAGTCGCGGCCACGCATGCGCAGGGTGGCGCCAACCTGCCGCCCGGCGCGCTCTCTTTATTTTAAGTAAAGCTCACGATATTGCAAACAAGCTTCGATACACCATGATGGTTATGCAGAGATGACTTCTTAACAGGTAGTAGATGGAGGAAGCCTGTGGCCCAGCTTGAGGGGGCGAGAAGCGGCGTACAAGGTGGTGGGGACAGAGGGCACAAAGAAAGTGTTTGCCCCGCAAGTTGCTAACCAAACCGACTCGCACACGTTTGTCCATTGCTTCTATGTAAAATATAATTTTAGTATTTTAGTATGTTTCACCTTCACTATAATAGGTAGAAGAGTAGGTGTTTCATATTTCGTGAAGGTAAACCGCGTCTGTTAGAAATGAGTGGTGAGGGACGATATATGAGCGACAAGTTTTGTTCATTTACACATTGTTGTTTGTATATATTACTAAGTCTTAATGAAAGAGAAATATTCTGCCATCAACTTCCTTAGTTCTATATGAACTGCTGGGTTAAAGAATTAAACATTTTGAGATTCACCAGCAAATGGCTGGGAATAACACCAGAAGTTTTCGGTCAGCTCTGGTTACCGGCGACCACGCGGGCCGGCGGTCCACGCAACACGCTGAAGCAAGGCTATGGTGTGTTGTAATAATTCTAACACATGTGAAACAAGATTCATTGCTGTGATTTGTTATAACGCTAATGGTGAATACTGTGGTGTCACAGCTCATGTAGAAAGTATTCTGACTGATATCGTAACTTGTAAGGTTCATAAATTAATTAGTCTTGATAACCTCAGCAGACAAGTTTTGTCTTTGGGTGTAGATTATAATTATTATATCCTCCGAATTCTAAATAATATATTCGAGAGGCTAATATTGATTGAATAACAACAGCAAGGTGTTCTTGTGTGTGAATGGCAATGCTGGCTTGGGAGCGTCGTGTGTGTGTTGCGGGAGCTGCCTACGTCACCAAGGAGGTGAAATGCCGGTATTTCTCCTCAAAGTCTTCTTTGTGCTGAAAGTACGCCGACAATAACTTCCTTAGCGTGTTCTCAATCCGAGTGAAGTTAATTGATTATATAATACAACATCAACAGATCCGTTAGGCATGATTTTTCAATGCATTCGTCCCTCGCATGATCGTCGTCACTGCCGCCTCCTTCCTGGACGAAATACACAAAGTATCTCGCTACGACTGCCCTAGATCACTCGTAGCCTTAGTTGTCCTTTACAGGATCATGCAATCAAGTATACATAATTGATAAGAACAGACAAGAGGATAGTCAGGCGGCGATGGCGGGGTGGCGGGGCCCTGGGCGAGGCTAGAGGCAGCCGCCCCGTGTGGCACCAGCGGAGGCTGGCGGAGAGGGTAGTGGCGGCGGCGGCGGCGATGGATCGTTTTCTGTAATACTCCCGCCGCCTCTGCCTTATAGAAAACTGAGGTAAACCTGACGCAAACGCCGTTCGATGGTTTTGGAGACGATCGCCAAGATCACAGAGTAAGTAAGATATGGCTTGGTGATAAATCATAATGAATTTCCTTCCCTTTCTTCCTCCTAATAAATACGTCTCTCTTGAATGCCTTGGTGGTGAACATAAAGCCCTTCCTGTCATCTACTGGCAACTATGGGCCCTTGGTGGCGGCTTCGTGACACAACACACTTGGTAATACACTCTTGCCCTTATTTTATTCTCTCAAGTAATGGAATAATTTGCTCGCAGATGAAGGATATGATGTACGTTCTGAAATGTAGAAATAATAAATATTTTTTATTCCGGCGATGCATTTGTTCCCACTGCATTCACAATTCACTGCGTTTTAATGGCTAATTACTCGTGAATGTTATCGCTTCTTATAATCAGAAGTCTACATGAAATGTTAATGGAAGGATTGTACGTGGAGGGCAGAAATGTTGGGGATGGGGAGAGGGTACGTGTTACCCTTCATTTCCCTGAGATGTTTGCGAGAGGGCTAACTAAAAAAGGTCGTGTAGTAATTCTTTTTATATTTTCTATCTATTTTCGTCATGATTTTATATTGTATGAATGTTGATTATGTATTTTTGTTGTAGTTTTTCGTCGCTTTTCGCAAATGTTAGTGTGTGTGTGTGTGTGTGTGTTCCATGGGCTTCACTGTTTTCTTCTTTACGCATTCCTGTATTGATGATTTAGATACCCTTCAAGTCCTCATGCTTCTTCCTCCATAGCGTCCTCTCTTTGTAAAGCGCGCACACACACACCACACACACACACGCACACACCAACCATCAACGAGTATGAGAAGGATAAAACGAAGGACATTGTAGTGTCTAGTAAAGGGAAGGATGAACACCACTCGTTTCTTTCCCGGACTTGTTTTAAAGGGGAAGATGGTGCATGCGTGTTGACACACTCTCTCTCTCTCTCTCCTAGAACTTAACGTTTTATGAGAGATTTATCTAGTATTCAGGATGTCCCGCCTGTAATATTAAGATATTTGCAACAACTACAGTTTTATCGCTGAAAACTTATTGTTGTTGTAGTAATTATGAAATTCACTCAACCAGGTTTCATAACACTACTTCAACACTATCTTACCGCGGAATGATGCTTGGAGTAAAATAAAGAAAACTTGAACTTTCCCAATACGAATATAACTTTAAATAAATAAGTAACTGGAAAAATATAGCGATAGGATGGTAAGATAGAATAAATGAGTTCTAATAAAACGTACTCAACGGCAGCCAAACAGCTTTGGATACATTATCGTACACAGGCAGCCTGGCAGAGGAAGCAGCTGGGCCTGGGAGGGCGGGAAGGGGGCGAGTATGAACCAGCGTTGAACGAAACATTTCATTACTATCCGATGAATTCCGTTATTCTACGTCTGTGAGGGGGCGGTGCTAAAAATGCACTGATATATATATATATATATATATATATATATAATATATATATATAATATATATATATATATATATATAGAGAGAGAGGACGTCTACAAATGATTAGATATAGCTCTGATAACATGGAAGTTATATGCAACAAAGTGATACTCACACCAAGATCAGCGTAAACAAGCTATTAATAATAATAATAAATTATATTATTAATATAATGGTAGGTTGACTTTTTTTTTTTGTATATATATATATATATATATATAATATTATATATTATATAATATATAATATATAATATATAAATATATAATTATACATATATATATTCATTATATATATTATATTATATACTATATATATATACTATATATATATATATATATATATTGATATCCTAACAACTAAAAAAAACCAAAAAGCGTATTCTATTAAAAAAACACCTAAGAAGCGATATTTCTTTTTAAAAACATAAGATGCGGTATTTCTAATAAAAAACCTAAGAAGCGACAATTCTAATAAAAAACCTAAGGCGATATTTCTATAAAAATAACTAAAAAGCGGTCTTTTTATAAAAAAAAACCGAAGAAGCGATAATTCTATTAAAAAACCGAAGAAGGGATAATTCTATTAAAAAGACCTAAGAAGCGATACTTCTATTAAAAAAACCTAAGAAGCTATAATTCTAATAATAAACCTAGGAAGATATATTTCTATTAAAAAACCTAAGAAGCTATAATTATTCCAAAAACCTAAGAAGCGATATTTCTATTAAAAAAAACCTAAGAAGCGATATTTCTATTAAAAAACTAAGAAGCGATATTTTTAAAAAAACCTAAGAAGCGATATTCTATTAAAAAAACCTAAGAGCGATATTTTTTAAAAAACTAAGAAGCGATATTTCTATTAAAAAAACCTAAGAAGCGATATTTCTATTAAAAAAACCTAAGAAGCGATACTTCTTTTAAAAAACCTAAGAAGCGGTATTTCTATTAAAAAAAACCTAAGAAGCGATATTTCTATTAAAAAAACCTAAGAAGCGAAACTTCTTTTAAAAAACCTAAGAAGCGGTATTTCTATTAAAAAAAACCTAAGAAGCGGTATTTCTATTAAAAAAACCTAAGAAGCGATATTTCTTAAAAAAACCTAAAAAGCGATACTTCTTTTAAAAAACCTAAGAAGCGATATTTCTATTAAAACCAAGAAGCGATAATTCTAATAAAGAAATCAAAGAAGCGAAAATTTTAATTAAAAAACCTAAGAAGCAATATTTCTATAAAAAAAACCTAAGTGATAATTCTAATAAAAAAACCTAAGAAGCGATATTTCTATTAAAAAAACCTAAGAAGCAATATTTCTATTAAAAAAACCTAAGAAGCGATATTTCTATTAAAAAAACCTAAGAAGCGATATTTCTATTAAAAAAACCTAAGAAGGGATATTTCTATTAAAAAAACCTAAGAAGCGACATTTTTATTAAAAAAACCTAAGTGATAATTCTAATAGAAAAACCTAAGAAGGGATATTTATTAAAAAAAACCAAAGAAGCGATATTTCTATTAAAAAAACCTAAAAAGCGATATTTCTATTAAAAAAACCTAAGAAGTGATATTTCTATTAAAAAAACCTAAGAAGCGACATTTTTATTAAAAAAACCTAAAAAGCGATATTTCTATTAAAAAAACCTAAAAAGCGATATTTCTATTAAAAAAACCTAAGAAGTGATATTTCTATTAAAAAAACCTAAGAAGCGACATTTTTATTAAAAAAACCTAAGTGATAATTCTAATAGAAAAACCTAAGAAGTGATATTTCTATTAAAAAAACCTAAGAAGCGATATTTCTATTAAAAAAACCTAAGAAGCGATATTTCTATTAAAAAAACCTAAGAAGCGATATTTCTATTAAAAGAACCTAAGAAGCGATATTTCTATTAAAAAAACCTAAGAAGCGATATTTCTGCTAAAAAAACATAAGAAGCGATATTTTTATAAAAAAAAACAAGCACTATTTCTATTAAAAAAAACCTAAGAAGCGATATTTCTATTGAAAAAACTTAAGAAGCGATATTTCTATTAAAAAAACCTAAGAAGCGATATTTCTATTAAAAAAACTTAAGAAGCGATATTTCTATTAAAAAAACCTAAGAAGCGATATTTCTATTGAAAAAAATTAAGAAGCGATATTTCTATTAAAAAAACCTAAGAAGCGATATTTCTATTAAAAAAACCTAAGAAGCGATATTTCTTTGGTTGTGACAATTGTTGACAGACAAAATAACTATAAATATATAGTTCCAGCCTCCTTATAAATATGATATTGAATTTTTGGTCAGCATGTCTCGTACCCCCAGGTGTAAGGTTTCGTACTGGTGGTACAGGTACCCCAGGTTAAGAACCACTGTTATAGAAGAAAAGGGATCAGAAAAAAAATTGAATGGTAGGTCCAAAAATAGCGTAGGTTTTGAGAACCTCTTTCTGCAAATGAGCCGTAAGATCATGGGTAAGGGAAATTTGCCTGACATTTTTTTTTTATTATAAAATTAATATACTTTTTTTTCTGAAGTGGTGTTATTTAAAAAAAGAACATAGTGCCGACCGGGGTAATTTGGTCCTGGTTTTGACAAACTTTGATCTAGTTTCCATATCTATTGAAATAAACAAACAAAAAGTTAATACAATCATAGGAGGGTCACTACCTATATGTCATTAAAGTTTGAACAAATTTCCATTATAGCTCTGTTAGCAATACACTGCGAAGTGCGGACCGCATTGTTACACTAAATGGGGTAAATCGGACCTAACTCTGGGGTAAATTGGTCATATATATATATATATATATATATATATATATATATATATATATATATATATAAAAAAAAATATTTCTTAAAAATTTGACAAACCTCCAAAAACTGAAACAACATGTCATACCTTGCCCATGGACACTATCAAACATTATGTGAGCTGTTCTTCACATTCTCTGGGGAGGCGGAAAAGATGACCAACACGCACACGTTTGGGTTCCAGTCTTTGAGTTTCTAGTCTTTCTTCTTTTTCTAGGTCTATGTTAGTTTTTCTTTTATAATTTCTAAGCATTGTTACTTAATTTAGTAATACTTTACACTAGGGCCAGAATTCCCTACACAATTGGGAGTATGGTTTCTGTTTACCTTATTGGATTCTAGGAAACATTCTCTCTATGAGCTTCCGTCACAAAGCACTTCTTTCGGAGATATAAGATGTTTTTAATAAGAAGGAGATCCGAGTGTATAGGAGATTTGAAAATTAAACTAACCTAACCCCACCTTTTGACTCACTAACCTAACCTAACACACGCTTTAACCTCCAAACTAATGTCAAATCTGCATTAAAAAAGTGTCCGCGGCAAGGGAAGAACAGAGGCGATGCAGGTCACAAGAGGAAGAAGAGTCAGGCGCACGTAAACACTTGGCTCTCGCCTCCCTATGAACATGTCATTATCTTCGAAAGTAATGATTTGCGACGGAAACTCAGAGAAAATGTTTCCTAGAATTAAATAAGGTAAACAGAACCACACTCCCAATTGTGTAGGGAATTTCGGTCCTAATGTAAAATAATACCGTTAGGTTACGTAATCAATGCCCATGTTAGGTTAGTTAACTAGCAGGGAGGTATGGGTGGGCATAGCCCCCCAGTTATGTCAGGAGAGTATTGGTTTATAGGAAGTATTGGTTGAAACTGCACATTTACCGTATCCATTAAGGTAAACAGAAATTATTCTCCCAATTGTGTAGAGAATTCTGGTCCTTGAGTAAAAATTTACCCTTAATTTATATACCAGCACCCTTAATCTAATTCCATATTAGCATTCAACAATCTGAAACAAAAGAAACAAGTGCAAATAAGCAGTTAATCCTCACCGTGATATGCCGTGTGGGGTACATTACACTGGGTCCAATTTACCCCGCGAGTGTTTTTGTCACCGGGGTAAATACGGACCCAAACTGAGCATTGATCATACGAAAATGAGACAAGATAGAGCATTTTTGATATTTTCATGTTAAAGTAGAGGAAAAACACTATATATACGCTTATTTACAAGAATGTACTCCGTCTCGTATTTGAATCCCATGAAAGTTCGCCAAATCAGCTGATTTTGTAAACAAACTTTGCCGCAACTTTTTTTTGCTGTCATTTTACTCATTTTCTATTTTGGTTTCTGGGTTCAGTTACATATCGATATTTATATTCATATTAATACTAGAAATGTTAAAATGGTTGTTTTACTACATGGGATATTCAAAACTGTTACACTCTTATTTATATTGAAACAAACACCAAAGCAAAAATGGCGGTCCGAATAGAACCGGTCCGTTGGAAGGACCAAATTACCCCGGTCGGCACTACGTATTTCAGAGGCAATATGAAGGTATAAACGCTGGCAAAAAGTTTGAATTATTTAAGTACAATGAAAGAATGAGTGGAAATCAATACTCTCTCTCTCTCTCTCTCTCTCTCTCTCTCTCTCTCTCTCTCTCTCTCTCTCTCTCTCTCTCTCCTCTCTCTCTCTCTCTTCTCTCTGTCTTGCTCTCGCTCTCTCTCTCTCTCTCTCTCTCTCCTCTCTCCCCTCTCTCTCTCTCTCTCTCTCTCTCTCTCTCTCTCTCTCTCCTCTCTCTCTCTCTCTCTCTCTCTCTCCCCCCAGTGGCGGAAAAGGTAAAGAACAACAACAACATGAAGTTTATTGGCACATTTTTTACGAGAAACAAATCGAGTAAATATGATTGATTAGTGGATGAAAATAAATGGAAATACAATGATAATCGTGAAAATTATGCACTAAGAGGAAGAAGAGAAGGAGGAGGAGTTTACAAAGGGATGGAAGGCTGGTTAAATACAGAGCGAGGAAAGCAAACAACATAAATGGTATTCTCAACTTCCGTTTCGTGGTGGTAAGAATTGTCATACATCCAAAAGAAAACAACTACAGTATTATATATGTTCTGCTTCTCAATGAATACGTCACGATATCACTGGTTTTATTATACAATTAGGTATTTTAGAACAAAAAAAGAGCCCCTGAGGTTCCTTGATATATGTTACAATTAGGGGGATGTAGCTATAATCCCCCTGTATGGTAGGCTCATGACAAATATTGGTTGGTGATTTTGTATTCTGCAATGGTAGTCGACGCCCATGATTTCCTTCACCGCCAGAGGGCTCAGCAGGAGAGGAGAGGAAGGGATGGAAGGCTAAGGTAGCTACACCAGAAATCAGGGGGTTGGTCGCAATGTGAATTTAAACTGTACTGGGAGAGAGTGGATATTTCCTCGCCATACTTTTCCAGTGTGTTCCTTCCCCAGCCCTCCTTGCAACACCTTACCACCAGATTGCCTTCCCCCACCACTCCACTCACCTGCCCTCAGCCAGACTTAGAACATTCATTTTCACACCCGTTGACTATATCTCATCTCGGAGAGTCTGGCACATACACTCGAAGACTGCCATTTGGGATCCTGGCCAGCTGCACCACACACCCGCCCTCCGGCTTGGTTGTCTCTTTGCGAGGTTTAACAACAGAGCGAAATAAAATCGTTCACTGGAAGCGTTCATGGTTACTCAGGGTTGCGCCTTCCCTTAAGCCCCAGTCACACCGGAGCCGGACCACCCAGGACCACCCAGGACCACCCAGGACCACCCCGGAGCATCAATTTGGGTGTTCCGGGGTGATCCGGGAGGAAATGGAGTCGACGGTCCCCTCGACCGGATTGAGTTCACGATTGGAGTTCACGACGTCATTACTAACCCAATATAGACACAGTTGTATCAAATAAATGTGAATTGTTTCTAAGAAAACTAAATCACAGAAAACAGTTGATATGCGTTTGATAACGTTATGGATAGCCAATGTTTTGTAACAGTGATGGAACACGTTGTAAAAATTGTGATGAGCTCTGAGTGTCTGGTATCACTACACACGTATTGCCAATCCATGCCGTCCGTCAACCACCACTTAAACACACAATCGTATCAAATATGTGTGAATTATTTCCATTCTATTAATATTAAACAAATACTCACGACGTGAGTCGTGACCCCGGATTGAGCAACCTTCCCGGATCACCCCGGAAGTTTTAAACATTTTAAAACTTCCGGACCCGTTACCCGGATGCTCCAGGACAGTCCCGGACGATCACGGACCATCAAGGACCAAACAGGACCCTCCAGGACCCCACACGGATCGCACCCCGGATCGGTCCGGGGTGGTCCGGGGCAGTCCGGGAGCTCGGTGTGACTGGGGTTTTAGAGGCCGCTGCTGTCTTAAGGAACTGAACACCAGTACTACCCATCATGCCGGACACTAGGGGAGGGTGCGTGGTGGATGAGGGTCTGGAGGCCGCCCTCCTACAGACAGGACCTCCTCGGACACCGTGTGGGAGCTGCTACAGGATTTGCTAAAGCCTGGGTATTGCTGGTGGTAGGCAGGTCTCCCTCGGCGGGCGTGGGCTGTGTTGGGTGGCACGCGAGGTGGCTTCCTCGCGGTTACCGGTGAGGGTGGGATATTCGGGTGGTCCGGCAAGATAAAATAAGGGGGCGGCGTGCCCTCCAGCACTTGTACCACGCGTGATAACACCACGTCAGGCCCCACTGAGCCGTCGCCCGTCACCGACAGCGGGTAGTAGGTGACACTGGTGTAGGGCGGCGCCAGGGCAGGCTGGAAAGGCAGGCCGGGGTTGGGAGACTGAGGTCCTTGCTCCTGCTCGAGGGACGGGGACAGGGCCGGGTTGAAGGTCGAGCAGGAGGTCCTTCGACGATTAAAGGATCCTGCTGGGACTTTGGTGGAGGCTGGGGCGTAGGCTGGGCGTAAAGGCGTGGCCACGGCGTCCACGTCTTCCTCTCCGTAGGGGTCCTCGGTGGGATAGGTTTCTACCTCCTGCAAAAGATGCCATTATTTGTTTGTTTGTTAATATGTGTGTGTGTGTGTGTGTGTGTGTGTGTGTGTGTGTGTGTGTGTGTGTGTGTGTGTGTGTGTGTGTGTGTGTGTGTGTGTGTGTGTGTGTGTGTGTGAAGGCCGCACAGCATGGGTTGGATGGGCTCCTGGTCATGCTGAAGGAGGAGCACCGTCGTGAAGATAGCTAGTGTGCACGCGAGGGACAGGAAGACGTACGTAGCGACACACACACACACACACACACACACACACACACACACACACACACACACACACACACACACACACACACACACATCATCGTTAGGTCAAGGTGAATGAGACAAGGTAAGGCGTGATGTCCCTGATGGATGAGCGAGGTCAAGGGGGGAGGGTCTTGGCAGGTGCTTAGTAGTGGGGCAGAGGTGACTATGAGTGACTAGGTATTTGTGGGTGGCTAAAGTGATGCCAGCCAGGTAGGTCACTCTTCCCCCTCACACACCGGGGGATCATCCATGCATCCACCCACTCACCATCATCCCATAAGCGTGTATTGTTACATGGTTTACACCTGTCATGAACGTGTCGCTTGGTCATGCATTTGTGCCAAGTCTCGCATGACCTTCTGTGTGTGACCCTCTTATGAACATAATATGTTGTCTTTGCAGGGGCAGAAGCGCCGTTGGGGGTGAGGGGACCGTTGCCATGGCAACCATACGGCGTCCTCTGTCAGCTGGTGAGTGTGTGTGTGTGTGTGTGTGCACTCACCGTGGCATAGGTGCTGCTCCCAGTGCCCATGGCAACCCGTGGCGCCACGCTATAGCGCCCCACCGCTCATGGGGGGAGGCGTGGCAGGGACAGGCCGATAAAACACCGGAACAACCAGTTACGATGACTTATGTTGCTTGTCGTCCAGCACCTTTGTTTCTTATGTCCGGGTGGGGTGCACGGGTGGGGCAGGGTGGAGGGGCCACATGCTGAAGCGACGGCTGGGACTGCAGGGACAGGGAGGGTGCTTGAGGCAGGTACAGCGGAGGTGAAACTATTGAACCTTTAACCTTTAACACGTGGGAGAGACACCTGCAGGGGGATCTAACCCAAGCGTCTATTTTTTTTGTCTTGTCACGCCTGTCCTTCCTTCTTCCTTATGTGGGAGTCACGGCGGATCCTCTATCTAGTGGGGGGTTGACGGATGGACACCTTCATGGATGTGGGTCTTCGTCAGGAGCGGCAGGGTCCAAGGGAGTACCTGAAGGGGTATAGGACAATGAGGGGTTACTACTGAGTGTTATTGTGTGAAAATTATGAATAACGAAGGAATGGAGTGCTTATATACGTAGTAGTATCCTTGGTGATGTCAAAATTTTGCTCAAGTGGTATACTGTACATATGTTGTAGTAATGTAATAGTAGTAGTTGTGTAGTAGTAGTGGTGAGTGTAGTTGTAGTGGAAGTGGACCACGTGGCAAGGTGCGTGTCGTGTAGAGACCATGATTAACCCCTTGAGGCCCAGAACGTAATTTCCATTGTAATTTGGGTACCATTAGACAATTTTTAGTGAATATAGCAATATTTTATAGATATGACCTGTTTTGTATCCTTGTCGACTAATGAATTTGGTATATTAAGTGACTTCTTAATTTTATGGCTCGACAACAATTTTTTATAGCAAAGGAAAGATCTAGGCGTGAAGGGTTTAAGTATAGGGAAGGAGATGGTATGCATGACTAGGGAGGGGGTGAAGGGAGGGGAGGAGGAGGATGGAAGAGGAGGTATATATAGCCAAGTATAAGAGATCGTCGAATGAAAGCCTATGTGAAATAAGAAGAGGTAAGCATCGAGGAGGAGCAAAGGATGGAGGATGACAGAGTAGCTTATAAAGGCGTGAAGGAGGTGATAGGGAGGGCAAGGAGATAGAGGAAGGGATAATACTAGGAGAGGTTGTACATTTTGAGTTAGGTTAGCAATGTGTTTGGCCTTCACGGATGTTGACTAATGTTTTGATACTGGGGGTTCAGAAGGTGGATGGTAGATATATATATATATATATATATATATATATATATATATATATATATATATATATATATATATATATAATATATATATATATAGAGAGAGAGAGAGAGAGAGAGAGAGAGAGAGAGAGAGAGAGAGGAGAGAATGCAAATCGAACCAAAAAACTGGAAAGTAAATATACGTCCATTACTCTCTCTCTCTCTCTCTCTCTCTCTCTCTCTCTCTCTCTCTCTCTCTCTCTCTCTCTCTCTCTCTCACACACACACACACACACACACACACACACACACACACACACACACACACACACACACACACACACACACACACACACACACACACACACACACACACAATGTGTACTGCAAATTTAGATTAGAAATTTCCGTCTGTCAAAGAGTCTTGGCTCGACAGACCATGCCGTTAATAGACATGGTATATATAAGTTTGTTTATATAATTTATAGATGTAACAATTATGGCAATAAATTTACTATTACTATTACTATTACTATTACACACACACACACACACACACACACACACACACACACACACACACACACACACACACACACACACACACACACACACACACACGCACGCACGCACGCACGCACGCACGCACGCACGCACGCACGCACGCACGCACGCACGCACGCACGCACGCACGCACGCACGCACATGGCTCAAGCGACCCCTGGCACATCATATATGCAATCCTATGTCTTGCCATTATTTTAAGGGAGTTGAGGTTGGAACTTGATCGTACGTATCCCTCTTTAGGCTGACAGTGGGTGTGAACTTGGCTACTTGTGTTTGGGGAGGATCTTTGCTTTAGATGGTTTTATGTGCATGGTCTTTTTATGGACTTAGATGAAGTAAATTTATCTGTTATTGTATGAAGCTATCTACATATTTTCTTGCCCCAAATTGAGCTTTTTGAAGTTAGCGATCGTTTATCATGAATTGATCTGCATTTGAAGCGAAGTTGTGATTAAGCATTAAGCCTACGTGAAGTTTGACACGACCTACCTTTGACACGAAGTTATTACCGTCACCGCGAAAGTTGTCCTGTGATTTAAGTTATTCTTAACCCCTTCGCGCCCAGATCCTTCCTTTGATACATAAAATCGTCTGTTGTTAGCCTTAAAATTACGAAAAGTAACTTAATATACCAAATTAATTAGTCGACAAGGATACTAAACAGGTCATATCTATTAAATATTGCTTATAGTCACTAAAAATCGTCTAATAGTATACCCAAATTACAATGGAAATTACGTTCTGGGTCTCAAGGGGTTTAATGTCGTAAAAACATGTTTGGACGATGAGTCAGGCGTGTGTCGAGTGGTAATATCTAGCGTGAAGTTCTGTTTGACATGTATTATAAAGAAAGAAAGAAAAAAGCTTGAATCGTATAGCGAGCACGTGACTTGTTCTAATCCTCCGTCACGCTGACTGTGGTTTTGTCTTACCATGGAAATATGATCAGAGCGGTGGAGGTGCGGTACATAGTAATTCTTTTTATGTTTACTTCTCTTCATTTCTTCGTATCGTGTTGGGAGAACGTTTATTACTATATATATTTTTTTTTTATTCCTATCTGTCTGCGTCCGTCAGTGTCTGTCTTGTTTCTGTGTCTGTATCTGTCTGTCTGTTTCTGTCTCAACAATAATGATAGTAATAATAATAATAATAGAAATAATAATGAAAATGAAAATAATAATAATAATAATAATAGTAATGATAAGAATGATGATGATAAATCAATAATAATATTAGTAATAATAATAATAGTAATAATAATAATGATAATAATGATACAAATGATAATAATGATAGTAATAGTAATAATAGCCGTAATAATATATTCCTAGCCCTGTGCCTTTTATCTCTCTTAACTACCGTAGATAACAGTAAAGTCGCCAGGACAACGTTTCTTTGTTATTTACAGACGTGGTGGCGTTAATACTTACATTTCTACATTCATGATTTCAGGAAAGTTAGAAGAGGCTATCTGGAGAGTCTGTGTCATTTTGTGTCTTCATCTGCGTCATATTAGGGCTATAAATGAACAAATTATAAAAATAAAACCGAGTGGCGACGTTGTTATACCTACTACAGTAAAGTCGCCAGCTAGTATTTTAACCCAACAGTTGAGCCGCCACTCTGGGGAATTCAGGGAAATTAGAGGTAAAGTAAAACAAGTCTCTATATATATATTAGCTGCGGAAGATGCTTGGATATAAAAAAATTCCTCTGCCAACGTGAAAACAAATTCTATTCAAGTTTGAAAGATCTGGCAAGTCTTGTGTCCTGTCGCCCGAAAGGTGATGAGCTACTGTCTGTCGTCGCGCCAAGAAAAACTTGAGAAGCAAAATGCGCAACAGTTATATTTGCAGATACAAAACATAAAACAACGCTGAAACAGGGTAGAATATACAGTCATGATATAAACTACTGTGTATCATCTTCAGTGGCACATACAAATCAGTAGTGATGCTATAATTCGTAATATTTGGCGGCTGGCGACATGACTGCAGGTGGCGACTTGACTGTTATCTACGGTAACACTGAAGACACGCACATAATAAGGCAGACAGAAAGGCCCTGGTAATCACGTAGACATTGTGACAGGCGTGGAAAGACGGTGCAGAGAGCGTCCTGTAGATAGAAAGCGAGTACCTTATTATTATTACCAGTGTGGCTTAGCTTAGTGTTCCTGTCAGTAGATTAAAAGACGGATTTCACAGCCCATGTTCCCTTCTTCACCTACATTGATAATAGTGATAGTGATAAATGATGATGACGGTGATGATAGTGAAGGTGATGATAGATAGGAGGATAATAACAGGAAGGGAAAATGTTTATTATCTGTCATTTTTCGTTGTCTTCCATAGCCACCTCCCTCATTTTCCACTCCCTCTCCCTTCCCTCCCTCTCCCTTCCCTCCCTCCTTTTCTACCCTCTCTCCCTTTTCCCCTTCCTCTTCCTTCCCTCCCTCCCTCCTTTTCTACCCTCTCT
>JACEEZ010004794.1:47500-135000 GCA_016584305.1 Chionoecetes opilio | reverse complement strand
TCCTTGTTTTCATCTGAATCGTCAATGTTCTGTCCAGTCTTTTTCCTCCTCCTCCTCCTCCTCCTCCTCCTCCTCCTCCTCCTCCTCCTCCTCCTCCTCCTCCTCCTCCCTCCCCACGTCAGGAGGTCACTCGCCCAACGACCTCGTCCTAATATAAAGAACCTTAGTATTGATCTGAGGAGCTGCTGATGTTTGGTTTGAGACACGTACAGTGGGGTTACCTGTGTTATTTGTGTGTGTGTGTGTGTGTGTGTGATTGTGGTGTGTGTTTGTTTTTAGACAAGGGCATATGTATACATCTGTCCTCTCCTTCTCTTTTCACTCTGTCTACACACACACACACACACACACACACACACACACACACACACACACACACACACACACTACTTATATCACATTTTTGACTCATTGTAATCATCCTTCCTATGAACTTAATCGTGAATGAAGAGAACGATTCATCATTTTTCCATGCACTCTTTTATTCATCCCTTCCTTTATTCCTAGACACAGACTGTCCTCGCGGCGACTACAGACTCGTCACTCACCTCGTCATGCCATTTTAATTTTGATCTGACAAGTTTTTTCATAGTTACAATGTTTAGTTCCTTTATAACGTTGAACCACACATATAGAAACCCCTGTGAATGAAATAGAGGATTGAGGTAACGTATGTAACTTATTATATATATATTTATAGCTACATAGTGTGCGTTGTAATCAAGCAGCTCGTAATTAATCAAGTCTTGTAATAAGCACATACACACGCAAATATCCATCAATATTTTATTTTTCTAAAACCCTTCACATAATATTCACATTCATTCAGAAATATTTCATTTTATGCATCGGTTCGTTCCCTTCTGTGTTTCGTTGTGCAGGTGTGTATGTTAGGGGGCCGGGGTGCTGGTGGGGATGTCAGGGTGGGAGTTGACACAGCCAGTTGAGAAGGGGCAGGTGCTGGTGCCGTGTTCTTCACCTGAAATATTGATGAGAGGGAGAGTAATGGGTGAGGTGGGGTGGGGTGGGGGCGTGAAGGGTCCCTCTTGTACTGCTCTTGTACGTATTAAACTGGCTGGCAGCGAAGGGTTGTTGGTAATAATGCTTTTGTTGGAATAGTAGTGGTAGTAGTAGTGGTATGACCACCATCAATATTAGAGATGTTATAGGAGATGTATAAGCAGTAGTATAGCCACCACCAACACTACTACCCATACAACAGTATAGAAGCAGTAACAGCAGTAGCAGCTGTATTGTTATTGAGTTCGCTGCTATTGTAACTCGCAATATATGTCCAGACCCAATATATCATCGAGAATTTATGTTTGGCTATATTTAGCCTACCTGTCTGCATAGCTGCCCACCTGCCTGCTTGCCTGCTTGGTGTGTGTGTTCAGGGGCGCCCACAGGCGGACGCACTGGACGCACGTGCGTCCACTGTAAGCCTCCAGGCATGTGCGGGCCCCTATAAGGGCCCCCTTAGGGGCCCCTATGAGGCCCCTTATAAGGCCCTATGAGGCCCCAAAATGCACCTAAAATTGATCAAAACTGAAGAAAAAAATCAGAGGGGGCTTACAGCGCCTCCCCGGACCCCCCAGCTGAGTAGGCTCGCTTCGCTCGCCACCCACACCCATCAACAGTGGGCCCTATATAATATGTGCGTCCACTACAGGTATCTCTGTGGGCGCCCCTGTGTGTGTGTGTGTGTGTGTGTGTGTGTGTGTGTGTGTGTGTGTGTGTGTGTGTGTGTGTGTGTGTGTGTGTGGTGCGCGCGCGCACGAAAGAGATCAAATGTTAGGCTACAGGTAGGCTACACACACACCCGGGAATTTTTAACTGACCAATTCGGGCGGTTACTGTCCCCCTTGAGCAAGTGAATGGGTGTGTGTGGTGTGTGAGGTTCCAGCATTACCCAAAGATCTGTATTAATGAGCTCCAAGTTCACACCGGGAGGGTGAAACTGGCGATCGCGAGTCCGGCTCGCGTGGACAAGACCATGGGTGAATAACACGCACACCATCATCATCATCAATGTAATTCTTGACCTAGTGACTCGTTCATATATTCAATTCATATTTAAGATAACCCATTACTTTTATAAGAGTACATTGGCTAAAATAAGGTTTAGCATTGTAGTAATCAGAAAACTGACTCCAGAATCGTATTCAGCATGACTGAAAGCTTCTAGGGACCAATTTTCATGAGAATCTAAGGAGCAAAGATTTTAACCAAAATCTGCTGGCGGATTTTTTTTGGAATTTTGATAAGAACTCGTATTTTTTAATAACTCAAAAATATGAGGCATACGCGAAAGATATGAAAGATAGTGAAGATTGAGGAGGCAAAGACTTTTTTAACTATATTAAAATAATTTTAGAATGCAAATTATTTTATTTTTTTGCTTTTCGACGAAGCAAATTTTTATCAAAATGTCTAACAGTTAATTTTTATTCGCATGCTGATTACAGCATAGGATAACAATTTTCTAACATAACAAATTTGCTTTTAGGCATTTTTCCTCTTGGATTAATAGTCACGTAGAAAATGGCAAAAACGTGTTCGCCAACAATGTCAGTCAATGTTCAGCAGCCCTCTGGCTGGAAAACCATTTCGGTCATGAATAAAGGAAAAATGTCAGAAAAAATGCGTCATTCATTTTGATAATGAAAGATAAATTCAAGACGTTTTTGTGTTTGATGAACAGTTTGGGGAGACAGACGTTTTATTCATTTATTATTTATCAATTAATTAATCTATTTTTGCAGTTGACCACGCGTGAACACAATCACTATGGGCATCAACCATGGATTCTAGAACACTGAATCAATAAAATCAATACAATCATAAACTAAATCACCTGGTCCTTTATGAGGGCGTGAGTTCGAATCCAACCTCCGACCATTTTTTTCTTTTCTTCAATCACCAAGACTGGTGCCTATAAATCAGCCTATAAATCAGCGCCTTGTTGAGTTACTGCCCTTGGCAACATTTCAGCTTAATTATTAAGATCAAAGCGTGTGGCCGAACACAGACAGACAGACACTTCATTATATATATATATATATATATATATATATATATATATATATATATATATATATATATATATATATATATATATGTATGTATATATATTTGTATTATTATTATGATCATTATTATCATTACCATTATATAGGACTACTAATACTAATACTATTACTGATGCTGCTTCCGTGTTTTTTTCCTTTCTTCCTCATCTTCTTTCGCTCTACTTTCATTTCCCTTCTCACTAGACAGCCCCATGGAGAAGTTATGTGGCTTCTTCCGACCCGCTTAAGTTATCCCTATTTGATGTTTTCTCTGGTTACAAGAAATTCAGAACAGAAAACGGGGTACTGCTTGCTACATCATAATTTCAAAGGTCATTCACATATCGTTTATTTATATGTCTTTAAGGACCTCTTCACTGTCTCCATCAGCTCTTCTTCTCTTTCTCCACTCCTGCCACTTTACTACTACTTTAATTTTTATACTACTACTTCAACTACTGTTCTCGTTGTCTCAGTTTATTTTCTTTGGTGTTTCCTTTAGTCTGTGATGTCCTCTTCTTAGGAGTCCGATTTGTGTTTTCGGGGAAGAGGTTTGGTAAGGGTGGGGGGTTTAATTGAGGAGTTAGGGAGGGAGAGGTTTAATGGAAGCCCTTATGTTACCTTGAGTGGAAGAGGAATGCCAACCCTAACCCCCCTTATCTCCGCCCTCTCCGATCCCCGTGACCTTTCCATGTGACTGTTTCAGGGGGAGGGGGAGGAGGGGAGGGCTGGAAATAATAAAAATCATTAGTAAGTTGGACACTAAATTTTGGACATCATTAGTTTCATATGTTTCACTGTTTGTATTACTCTCACGTATGTACTCTTGCTTATTTTGTTTATTGGTCGCATGTGTACTTGTGTATGTATTTGTGTGTTGTTGTTTTCTGTTTGGCTGGGGGGGGGGGTGCTTTCGTAAGCCACGAAGCCATTCTAAACTGTGTCGTGACATTAGGCAACAACATTGAAGGTGCTTCTCTCGCAGGTTGTGATGACCTGGGTGGGGCTGCTTCCCGGCGCCCCTCTGCCAGTCCAGTGCCTCTCTCCCGCCACTCCCGCCAGGGAGGCCTTCAGGATCGCCGCACCGCTGCTCATGTAAGGGTATCGCATCCCTTGCATAGTATACTTTTCAAGAAGAAAAGAATAAAAAAAAAGGAAGAAAAAAGATAATGATACTTAAAGGTTTCTTTCCACGGAGACTCCCACATTCTTGGCAGTGACTAAGATGGTGGTGAGTGTCTCAAGCCACTCTTGGCCTGGCCAGGGCGAGGTGCAGGGCGCGGGCGTGAGGCAGCCGCTGTGGAGCCTGAGACGTGGTGGTGGACGCTTACTGAGGGCGTAACCGGACCGCATCACGAGGAGCAGGACATAAGAAGACAAAACCCGAAGAAAACCTACGAAATATTAGCAAGTGCTGAGACTCGACAAAGAAGTGAAAAATACTCGATCTAATCCAATTGTTATCCACTTGGAGCCCTCAGTGAGGTCTGGAGGACGCAGTGTAAACGTGTGTGGGTGTGAAGGAGCGTCTTCAGCGTGACCGTGGTGAGTTTGCGATTGCCCATAGAGTCCAAGAGCAAAGCCCATGGAGTGGCGGGGCTGAGGGCGGCACTCCCCCTCCCGGTGGTGGTATTGGTCGCAGCGGAAAAGATACTGATACGTGGTGAGGCAGGGAAGGGACCATGGCTGCTCCTCGCTCACGCTCGCCCTGAGCCTTGGGCGGGCGTGCGGGGCTGAGAGGAGGACAAAGGACTATGAGGCAGATGACTGGTGGTTCGTGCGTTCATGACACAGTTCCGAGCCCCTGAGTGGACCTCCGCCCCGCCCTTCGTACCCTCGAACTCCGCGACCGAGCACCATGGTTCGAACGGGGAGGATGGGGGGTGATGGTAATGGGGAGTAAATGGGTGTGTGGTGATGGGTAATGGGTGAGTGAATGGGTGGGGGGTGATGGGTAATGGGTGAGTGAATGGGTGGGGGTGACGGGTAATGGGTGAGTGAATGGGTGTGTGGTGATGGGTAATGGTGTGAGTGAATGGGTGGGGGTGATGGGTAATGGTGAGTGAAGGGTGGGGGTGATGGGTAATGGGTGAGTGAAGGGTGGGGGTGATGGGTAATGGGTGAGTGAATGGGGGGGGGTATGGTCAGGGTGAGTGAATGGGGGGGGATACATACATTTCTACATCCATGATTCAGGAAAGTTAGAGGGGCTATCTGGAGAGTCCATGTTTGGGGCCGAAGGCCCACAAACAGTGGTGGCGAGGCCCACAATCCTCCGCAGGAGCTAGCCAAAAAGTCCGCCGGAGGCGGCTTTGCGGCTAGTATATAATATACTCGATATTATGTTTATTACAGTTGCATAATGTTCACTTTTGCTGAACTCTGAATGCTACTCCTGTCACATATTATAACATTAATACAAATATTATTATTGGTACTAATAGTAGAAAATTAATGACGGTGAGCAAAACAGCATAATAATAATACAGTAATAATAATAATAATAGCAATAGCAATTTCTGTAAACACAACTAAAGGGATACAAAGATGGCGAGCGGCTCCAGGCCACTCACAGCGCGCCACGTCACGCACCAAGCACAGAACGTCACGCGCCTAGCGCGCGCTGATTGGCTGAACTCCCTACCCCGCTTAAACCCCACCACCACTAGCCCTCCCACAACCAGCCTCACTCACTGAACGGGAGATGATACCCTTTCGATGTGGACAAATGCCTAAGCCAAGGCACCTGACGCCCTTTCGGATACAGCAATGTTGTACTGAATACGACTTTCAACCCTATTGCCAGTGTGGTAAGGGGGTCTTCTCCACTTCCAACTGATAGAGGAAGGGCATAAATAGTGCTATATGGTGAAATCAGCAAAACGGCCGTGGTGTCGCTTGACCCCTTTTCGATGCGGAGGCCCTCATATATATATATATATATATATATATATATATATATATATATATAATATTATATATATATATGTATGTATATATATTTGTATTATTATTATGATCATTATTATCATTACCATTATATAGGACTACTAATACTAATACTATTACTGATGCTGCTTCCGTGTTTTTTTCCTTTCTTCCTCATCTTCTTTCGCTCTACTTTCATTTCCCTTCTCACTAGACAGCCCCATGGAGAAGTTATGTGGCTTCTTCCGACCCGCTTAAGTTATCCCTATTTGATGTTTTCTCTGGTTACAAGAAATTCAGAACAGAAAACGGGGTACTGCTTGCTACATCATAATTTCAAAGGTCATTCACATATCGTTTATTTATATGTCTTTAAGGACCTCTTCACTGTCTCCATCAGCTCTTCTTCTCTTTCTCCACTCCTGCCACTTTACTACTACTTTAATTTTTATACTACTACTACAACTACTGTTCTCGTTGTCTCAGTTTATTTTCTTTGGTGTTTCCTTTAGTCTGTGATGTCCTCTTCTTAGGAGTCCGATTTGTGTTTTCGGGGAAGAGGTTTTGGTAAGGGTGGGGGTTTAATTGAGGAGTTAGGGAGGGAGAGGTTTAATGGAAGCCCTTATGTTACCTTGAGTGGAAGAGGAATGCCAACCCTAACCCCCCTTATCTCCGCCCTCTCCGATCCCCGTGACCTTTCCATGTGACTGTTTCAGGGGGAGGGGGAGGAGGGGAGGGCTGGAAATAATAAAAATCATTAGTAAGTTGGACACTAAATTTTGGACATCATTAGTTTCATATGTTTCACTGTTTGTATTACTCTCACGTATGTACTCTTGCTTATTTTGTTTATTGGTCGCATGTGTACTTGTGTATGTATTTGTGTGTTGTTGTTTTCTGTTTGGCTGGGGGGGGGGGGTTGCGTTCGTAAGCCACGAAGCCATTCTAAACTGTGTCGTGACATTAGGCAACAACATTGAAGGTGCTTCTCTCGCAGGTTGTGATGACCTGGGTGGGGCTGCTTCCCGGCGCCCCTCTGCCAGTCCAGTGCCTCTCTCCCGCCACTCCCGCCAGGGAGGCCTTCAGGATCGCCGCACCGCTGCTCATGTAAGGGTATCGCATCCCTTGCATAGTATACTTTTCAAGAAGAAAAGAAGAAAAAAAAAAGGAAGAAAAAAGATAATGATACTTAAAGGTTTCTTTCCACGGAGACTCCCACATTCTTGGCAGTGACTAAGATGGTGGTGAGTGTCTCAAGCCACTCTTGGCCTGGCCAGGGCGAGGTGCAGGGCGCGGGCGTGAGGCAGCCGCTGTGGAGCCTGAGACGTGGTGGTGGACGCTTACTGAGGGCGTAACCGGACCGCATCACGAGGAGCAGGACATAAGAAGACAAAACCCGAAGAAAACCTACGAAATATTAGCAAGTGCTGAGACTCGACAAAGAAGTGAAAAATACTCGATCTAATCCAATTGTTATCCACTTGGAGCCCTCAGTGAGGTCTGGAGGACGCAGTGTAAACGTGTGTGGGTGTGAAGGAGCGTCTTCAGCGTGACCGTGGTGAGTTTGCGATTGCCCATAGAGTCCAAGAGCAAAGCCCATGGAGTGGCGGGGCTGAGGGCGGCACTCCCCCTCCCGGTGGTGGTATTGGTCGCAGCGGAAAAGATACTGATACGTGGTGAGGCAGGGAAGGGACCATGGCTGCTCCTCGCTCACGCTCGCCCTGAGCCTTGGGCGGGCGTGCGGGGCTGAGAGGAGGGAGGACAAAGGACTATGAGGCAGATGACTGGTGGTTCGTGCGTTTCATGACACAATTCCGAGCCCCTGAGTGGACCTCCGCCCGCCGCCGTCCTCTTCGGTGACCCTTCGAACTCCTGCCCGTGACCCCCGAGGCACCATCCCTCATGGCCTTCGGGGCGATGACTGCAGGTGAGCGGAGTGAAGGTTTCTGACACTTATAATCACAGCTGAAAGCACACACATGCTGTTCAATCCCATGTTTATGTTCCGTTATGATGAGAACTTCCTCTATCTTCCATTGCTCACTACAAACTTTATTTCTTCGTTTCATCGCATCCCCACTTAACATTTTGGACATTTTCAGGCATTTACCATTATTACATTTTGATACCCCCATCCCTCCCCTCACGCCTAGGTCATGCCTTCCTTATACCTATATCTTGTTATCCCATTATCTAAAGAAATGACTATTCTCCTCATCGTCTCTGGCCGAATAATGTCTTTTTTTCAGTTCTAAATATTATGTGGCATCATCTGTACGACATTTACTGTTTGCCATGTATAAGGTTTCTTTATGGTATGTGTAGTATGAGAGAGAGAGAGAGAGAGAGAGAGAGAGAGAGAGAGAGAGAGAGAGAGAGAGAGAGAGAGAGAGAGAGAGAGAGAGAGAGAGAGAGAGAGAGAGAGAGAGAGAGAGAGAGGAATGATAGATAAAGTAGTAGTAGTATAGTAATACGAGGAGGAGGATGAAGTGAGTAAGATCTTCTAAGAAGGAGGAAGAAGAGGTACAAGTGCTTGGAAAACGAAAGGATCGAAGGAGGAAAGTAGGGGAGAGAGAGAGAGAGAGAGAGAGAGAGAGAGAGAGAGAGAGAGAGAGAGAGAGAGAGAGAGAGAGAGAGAGAGAGAGAGAGATAAAGTGGGGGAGGAAAGATATTGACATTAACTTGAAGCAGCCGTACTAGTAAACCTTCTCTTTGACCTCACTCACCTGAATAATATTGGCCCAATCAGCTGTATTCCAAGGCTATTTATTACCTGTATTAGGGGGGATTACAGGTAAGCTCCGAGTCCCCCTTAAACATAATATCTCATTTCCTCTATCCCTTTGCATCCGTTATTGTTTTATCGTTTAGGGAATCTATATCCCTTTTTAGTGGTTATACCCGCTGCTTAGGGCTTGTTTGAATTTCATTTTCCGAGTGTACTCATTTATCATATGTTCAGAATATAATGATAAGTATAACCTGTAGTGATGGAGGACTGCGAGAGGTAACACATGTCCCCCTCTTCTCAACTTGCACCTCGTATACCACCGGTGGCGTAGCATGGGGGGCACGTGCCTCCCCCCCCCCCCATGTGAATCCTGTGCCCCCCCACTGGCCATGGCTGCTGTATTCTGTATAATACTCTACGTAATACCCACCACTCATCTGATCTTAGAATATACCCTTCTTTGTGGCCAGTGGCGTACCCAGAAAATTGAAAAAGGGGGGGGGGGCAATATATATACAGTATATATATATAATTAATATATAATTTATTATTTATTCTTTGCCAAAGGGGGGGGCCATGGCCGCATGACCCCCCCCCCCTCGGTACGCCACTGTTTGTGGTATCAGAGTGGCCACGCTTGTCTAGTCCCCCCTATTGATAGATACCTAGCTACCCCACTGCTAACAAAGCAATCCAGTTCTAACTTCTTTAATAATCCACAAACTACGTAAAAAAAAAAAAAAAAATTATATCTTACCCACAACCTCTGCGGCGCTGTTGACGATTTCGAAGCACTAACGAACCTTCAATATAAGCTTTTAAAAAAATACCACAAAACTATACCGACACTATTACTAACTCACATTTACTAACATTTAAGAAGAATTAGACAACGTTACAGGTCAAAAATTATTAGTCAAAGGTCAACAGGTAAAGGCGTGGGAAGGAAATAAGGGAAAGTTTTAGTGTTTCGAAGCAGTGTTGCGTTCCTTGAGTAATCCGGTACGAGCGACAGTCGAGGGCAAGCCAGCGAGGAGGCAGTACGCGTGTGCAGGCAGCTGGGAGGAAGAGGATTTTTAGCCAAGCAACGCTTTATTTGGTTGCTTTTCTTCATATTTATGCAGCGTAAGGTAAGTAGAGAGAGAAAGGGAGGGAGTGGGAGAGAGAGTGAGAGGAATGAGTGGGCAGTTGCGAATCTAGGGGGTGGCCAAGGCCATCCCTTAAATTTCGTTGGCCACCCCACATCTGAGTCAGAGGTCTAATACAAATTCAACCATTTCTTTTTAATGGCTAACTTGGCTATGCCATGGCCACCCCAGTTAACATTTCCTGGTGGCGCTTCTGTGAATGGGAGAGCTTACATGTAATTCGAGGTTATTTAGTCCTCTGCAAAGTAATGGCTGTTGCCTAGGTATCTTTCTACCTTATGTAACGTCAGATCAGCTATAGCCATTGGCGTAGTTAGTGAGGGGCACTTGCCCCCCCCCCCCCCCCCCCATGAGAATCCGGAGCCCTCCAGGTGCCCCCACCCACTGGCCATGGCTGCCGTAATCTTCTTGGACCTGTGACTGACGATATGCCCTAATACCCTTCTATGTGACATCAGAATGCCCCCGAGCTCCGCTTGCCATAGTGTCCCCCTCCAACCCCCATACACGGCTGTGCCCTCCAATTGATACCTAACTACGCCACTGTATAGCTACCACACATACACGAACCTTGAAGCTATGAGGTTCCTCCTTCCGCTTTAGCCTTTTTCACCATAACTTGTACGTACCTGCAACTTCGGTCAAATTGGAACAGTTAAAGTTAAACGAAACACCACAATTGAAACAATCGTGAAAACTTTGCTAATAAATGATCAAACAGCCCAGTGTTAGCTGTTAGTTGCTTTGGTTAAACTGCATAAGCACTGCTCCAAGCTGATCTGAATAACATTACAGCACCATGTAGTACACTTACTGTAATTACCTCCGCCAACGAAGTTGGAGGGAGGTTATGTTTTCACCCCGATCTGTTTTGTTTGTTAGTGTACAGGATTTCTCGAAAAGTTACAAATAGATTTGGACCATACCTTATACCATAACTTGGTATACCAAGTCTATTTGGTATAAGGAAGAACTGATTTAATTTTGGATGAAATCGAATCACAACTGTTGCCATGGCAACCAATTGATTAAATATTCGGGCGGAGGTATGCGCTCTACTGAGTGCCCCCCCTAGTTCATATCTGCAAATGTTTCAGTGTGCTGTCAGGCCTTTTTATACCACACTGCCTTTACAAAGTCTGAAGTGCCTTAAAAAGCCAAAGGCAAAGGCCAGCAGGTTAATACGCCAGGTTAGGTTAGGTTTAGTTTAGATTTATCCCTAGATTAGGCTACTTGTTATTTCCTTTTTTTTTTGTCTCCGCCACTTAAAGTCTCGATTCCAACAGGTCCCCAAGTTTGTTGGGTAGAGGGGAAGATAAGAGAGACAATCAAATGAGTGAAAAAAAGGGTAATCTTAATTAGTCATGGTCATTGCCAGGGGACTTAATTACGGTTACCTGTCACCTGTTTTATCTATGTTACCTATGTTCTGTAGCTTCACACGGGTACTACCATCATGTGTACAGTTCCTATCAGCACCAGCAGAGGTTAATAGACCGAAAATTGTGTTCCAGCGTGGGCGTGGGTGTGTGGAGTGTGGGTGGCCGTATGGACAAGCCTTTTTTCCTACCTGGCCTTGGCGTGGCTTTACTTGCGGACAGGTGAGTGGTGATCGCTTATTGGCAGTAATGAGGTCAAGTCTGAATCAATTTGTCACTCACACATCAGTTTGAGGTTATTAAGCCAGTCATTGATGGTCACTACAGCCATTCATTTGCTTTCTATGTTATGTTAATCGAGTGTGGTTGTGAGTTATTCAGTCAGTCAGTGAGTGGGTCAGGGAGTTCAGCACTTGCTCAGTTAATAAGTCGGCCGGCATGCCTGTTTCACTTGCCTGCTTCCCCCTCCTTCTCATGACCCACCCCCCTCCCCCTGCAGTGGTGCCCCTGTGGGAAAGGGAGAAGGATCTGGCCAAGTGGGTGTGTGGACATGTCTCGTCACACCCCATCAGGGACTTACAAGAGGACCTGGCTGATGGCGTGGTGCTCTGCGGGCTGCTGGAGACCCTGCTGCCTGGCGCCTGCCCAAGATTTGACCTCCTGCCGAAAGACCATCCAGAGGCCAACCTTCTCATCGCCTCACGCCTCGCAGCCACGTTCCTGGGCGTGACACAGGTGACGGAGAGAGAGATGGGTAGGGGGGATGGGCGAGGTAGTGGGGAGGGGGCCAATGCCGGTTGTGCTGTGATGGGTGTAGGAAAAAAAGAAGTAATTGGGCCATAATTGGGTGGCTTCAGGTTGGGGGTGTTTGGGGGAGGTGAAGCCCAGTAGTGTTCCCAGATCACCATGATCCTCTTAACTTCCTCCCTTGATGGTTTGAGGGCGTTACGGATGAAATTCATACTACATACTGTGTATCTCGGACAATTATCCTGTGGTGTACAATATGTACATAGACAAATTGGAACTTTACACTAAATACACCAACAAGAGGGCAGGGCTCACCTGGAGTGTATGTCTTGATGTGACATGAAATGGATTGTGGCTCAGTTCATTGTGGTGTTTAGAAAGTATTTAGAGAAAAGGCTTATGACGGGAGTGTTTCTGCAGGAGGCAGCCGGCAGTGGCTTGGCGCTGATACGGTTCCTGCGCGCGGTGCGGTATGCAGCGCTGCGGCGGCGGGTGTTGGGGGGGATGCCCCTCACTCGGGACACCGTCGCACAAACTCTTGGGATCCGCCAGGTGAATAACCCGCTGCTTACACCTTACTTGTATCTTACATTACCTGTAGCTATTCTGAAAAGATTATCAGGTCTCCTTCAGAAAGACTCTCTCACCATAAACCTCACCACTCTCATTTTCCTCCCGCAGGTGGTGGTGCGGGGCATGGGGCTGCAGATGGGCGTGGTGGGACGCTGGGCGAGGTTCACTCTGTACATGGATAGAGGTAGTGACTGGAGCTTGGTGGTGGAGGTGCACAGTGACCGGGGAGACTACGGTTACTGCCACATCATGGGACAGTCGGTTTCTCCAGGGATGCCAACAGCTAAGCCAGAATCTAAGGTGATGCTTGGACCTTGGTGCTTGTCCATCATTGACATGAGGCCTTTGTGCCAACTGTAACCTCACCTAGCTTTGACTCTAACTTTTACATCATGAACATTTGTGGTAGAATAACATAATTCCTCTTCCCTGTGGTGTGTTCAGGCAGACCACGAAGTGCCTCTGGAGTGCGACGTCCAAGGCTGCAAGGCGCGGGTGGCGTGGCTCCCCAGGCTACAGGCAAAGTACACAATGGTGCTTGCCTTGCATGGCCGCCACATCCTTGGGTCACCTTACACCATCCACGTGGACGAGTCGCAGGTGAGGGTCACATTTATTATTGTCGTTTAAGTTATTGAGTCACTTGCGGCTCGCGCGTCTCACTCGATTCAGGGTGGGCAGGATGACTAGTCCCCACATGCTTGGCTGAGTTTCTCATTCCTTGGTCTCCTTCCCAGCACTCCTCACCTGCCCGCAAACGGCATCTCATGCGACATCACCGGGACAGTGACTCCGAGTCCGACTACGATGGTCTGCTGACTTTCGCCGCCGAGGACCCACCCATGACACCCAGGGGACAAGCCGGGGCGCGCAGGTACAGGCCGGGTATTGGTTGTGGAGGACAGTATGTGCTGGCCACTGGCGGCAGCAATGTTTGTTGTGGCTGAACATTCGGGGTCAGGCCGTGTAGTGACCGTGAGGCTGGCTGCTGAGGGGCTCTGTCGAATTAGCGTAGAGAAGTTGCGAGTTGCTTGATTTGTGATCCGTTTAGGTCCTTGAATATTATTGTATTCCAGCAACTGTCACCTCGTGGGTTTGATCCTTTGTGTTTACAGAAACGATGTGTTGCAGGTTCCTCAGTATCCTGCGGCGCCGAGTGGTCCGGCAAGTGTTGCACATCGGAGGCCAGCACAAGGTACTGCGGGGCAACGAGTTCATCGACCACTCCTCCAAGGCTCGCCAGGTCAGTGTGATGACGCTGCTCCTGCTCCTGCTTGAGTCTCAGCACCCACTCATGCAGCACATAAACCTTCCTGATAGATTTGATATATTTTGCTCCGTAGATTTGTTTTATAAGTTCAGATTTTCTATATTTCTCCAATTTCAGCAGCCACCACGATCCTTTTTTGACGTTGTTTTAAGTGTTTGTGTGATTTTCAGGCGCTCCAGCAGATGAGGATGTCCGAAAGTCTGGACCCGGAGGACTGCAGTCCTAGGAAGACCTCACCTCCATCTTCTCGGCGGCACTCCCTGCAGTTGGAGGTTAATGTTTCAGTTGGTCCTATCGAGGTAACGACCAAAGGGGAGGAGGAACTTGTACAAAAAGTGGACTGTGACAACAGGGGCTCAGATCAGCAAAAAAATGATGCAAATATCAAGGGAGTAGGTGGAGAGACGGCAAAGCAAGTGGTGACACAGGTGCCCACGCCTAAGAGTGTAGCAGAAAGTGTTGGTGCTCTTGAAGATTCCATGCTTACCAACAAGATGTCAGCAGACATTTTAGTCGATTCTGACTGCCATGAACACTGGGATAAAACGAGCGACTCTTCGAAATGCTATGCAGAAAATTGTGGACATCTAAGAGAGTCACACCAAGTTGCTGACAACCATATACATGAACCATTTGAGGCAGCAACCACCACATCCACAGCAGTGGGGGCAGAGGCAAAGACTGCACCCACAGCAGTGGCAGAGGAGGTGATACTTACAACAGCAGCAGAAGTAGCAACAACAGCAGCGGCAGAGACAGCACCCATGGTAGCAGCAGAGACGATGCACAAGGCAGTGGCAGAAACGGCGCCCATGGAAGCGGCGAAGGCGAACACTTTCCCTGATGGGGTACGCCAAAAGTCAAAGATCAAGGGAGATGCAGACCGCAAGTCCCGCAGAAGGCACCGGAGGAGGCTAAAGGAAGTATCCAGAGGCTTATTTGAAGATTTTGACCACACCTGCACCATGATCGTGGACATGTGCGAGTTCATTATCGAGCACAGACCCAAGAAGGAGGCACTTCAAGCAGTCAAGGTCGCCTCGCGTATCCTGGACTATAGTTTCAGTGACATCTCTGAGTCCTCCCACTCCTTGCCGGGCACCAACTCCCAGGACTTGTCATGTGAGGAGGAAGAGCTGAATGGTATTCTGCAGGATGAAGTCCTAGAGTCTGTATTGGACCAGCGGGGGACATTTAGCGTGCATCATGGATGTGGCGATCACGAAGCCGCCTTACAACATGACGCTGAAAGGGGCGAGATCACAGACATCTGCGAGATTGAGGAAAAAGCTGTAGAAGACTCCCTCTCGCCTAAGATTCTGATCATTCCTGATGTGGTGGTGGTGTTGCCGGAGGACACACAGGCGGAAGTAACTCTTGATGACAGTGCAAGACAGTTGTCATTCCCTGATTTAGACGAAGTTGCCTCCGACATGGATTACTTGCAGACCATCGACGAGGTGACGGAACCTAACTCCCTTGTGGATGACAACAGGAGCACCTCTGAGTTGGGCACCCTCGAGGACCTACAGAAGAAATATGAAGACTCTTTTGATGCAGACGACAAAACTTCATTGCAAGGAGATGTCTCTGACGGTGATGGGGAGGAGTGGGAGGCGGCAGTAAGCATGGTGGAAGAGGGAGTCACCGAATGGCCGAGAGACCCTGATATCAAGAGAGAACCTGACAGAGGACTCCAAAATGGGATAAAGCCATTGCAGGATGTCTTTATGCTCCTTCAGCCTTTGGAGGATAACGATGGTCTTGAAGCTAAAGAATCAGTCTTTCAAGATAGATATGACCTTCCACAGACAACAGACAGTACGCAGCAGTCAATTGACACTCTCCATGGCAAGATAGAATCATGGGTCTCGCAAGATCAACCACAAATAGTGAAGGAACCACCATTTGTCCAAGCAATGACTCCCTCTGAGAGTCTTCTACCACAGGCCACTGAGCTTCAAAAGCCACCAGATAACACAATGAAGACTGAATACGAACCACAGCTGCAAACCACAGAACAACCACAGCTTGCAGAACAAGTATTGAAACTTGAGAAACAACCACAGACAAAGGACGATCATCAATGGACAACAGAAGGACAAATGATTGTGGAAGAACTATCATTCTCCAAAGAATTAAAACTGAAAGAACTTCCACAGATAACAGCAGAAAGTGTGCAAGTAATAGAACAAAACATTATACAGGTAACAGGTGAATCTGTGCATATTTTACTCGATGAACCTGACCAAGTAACAGAAAAGGAACGTGAACAGATATCAGAAGAATCTGAACAGATATCAGAACCTGTAAAAGCAACAGAGCCTGAACAGATCATAGAACTGGTGCAGGTGACAGAGGAATTTGTACAGATAATAGAGGAATCTGTACATGTGATAGAAGAATTTGAACAAGTAATAGCAGAACCTGAGCAGCTAACAGAGGAATTTGAAAAGCTAACAGGAGAACCTGAGCAGGTAACAGAGGAATCTGAACAAATAATAAAAAAACCAGTACAGGTAACAGAAGGCATTGTACAGCTAATAAAGAAGTCACATATAACACAACAGCTACAACAAGAGGTCACGGAAGAGTTATCAAACTTTATAATTTCACCGCAGACAATAGACCTGCAGCAAACTCCTGACGATGGGGAGAGTCTGCCACTCACTGAAGAATTAGCACAAACAAGAGAACTGCCAGACGGTAAAACTCAGACACAGACAAAAACAGAGGTCCTGCCACTTTCAGAGAGTTCAAAGATTAGTGGGGTCATTGAAAGTCCTTTTGATTCATTAAGGGAGATTAATTTTGTCCCTCCCGCAGCAGAACTCTCGAGTAATGATAGTAGCCAGATAGCGGAGAGGGGCAACATCAAACCTCAGAGGAGCCTCGCTATGCAAGAGAAATGCCTCACACTTAAAAAACTTCTTAAATTTTCGGAGGATCCCCGCTCATCAACGTGCCTGGAAGTCCCCGAGATGCCTCACACTGGCACTGCCTTTGTTGAGGAAGCTTCAAATGACGGCGATTCGCAGCCTTCCGCCGAGTATCATGTCACTATACAAGAAAAGCCTTGCGTGGTTTCTCCCTTGGAAGACAAACCCACAGCCGAGACCTCAACCCCTGCCTCCTCTCAGCCACGGCGCATTGTCAGGGGTTCAGTCTCCAAGTTCAGGTCTTTGTTCGAATCAAAACCTCTGGATGAAATATCGTGCCTGCAGAGAGGAGAGATGTCGGGCCAAATGGAAGGCAACCTTTGTGAGGAGGCTAACCAGGAGGCAAAAGTGGAATCACCTGCACCAACTCCTGCCACCAACCAGGAGCATTATGTCAATGAAGGTCCTGCTTGTGAAACTAGCCAAAAGGCAGAGAGTTTCAGTGAGAGATGCAAACCTTCCAAGGCTATCACTGGACTGCTGCCCAAAATATCCCCGAACATAAATCTTCTGAATCAGCTTCGAGTTGACACAAAGTCTGGCTGCTCATTGAGTGAGTCGACACAAGACATTAAAAGGGATGTGGACAACGGTGAAATACGCAACACCATATCCAGCAAACATAGTTTGTGCTCCTCGATGCAGCGGTCCTTACAAGACAAAGTAAAGATGAGCACCCGAGGTGACCGCATCTCATACAGCAGCTACGTACGACCTGCCATGATCTTGCTGCAGACGGAGCGGCGGGTATCGCGGCTCAGGTCTGTCTTTGAGCAGTCTCGCGACATCCCCCACAAGAGGTCCTCTCCTTACAAAACTAAGCGGTACATAGTCGGTGGCAGCCCTGCAGCCTCGCCACCTCTCTGTAAGAGAAATGGTTCTCAAGAGGTTCATCTCGGGGATACAGAAGAGACACTGAACAATGTAAATGATGCCCACCTTTCATCATTTGAAGATGACGACAGGCAAGGAAGGGAAGCAATGGAAACTCTGGAGGACTCTGCTCCACATGAGGGACGTGAGAATGGGAGGCAGCCCGTACAAGAGCCAGATGATGGAGCTCAGTCTTCGCAGAAAGAAGACCAGGGCAGCAACATTTCTGATTCCCATGAGCTCTCCTTAACAACAAAGAAAAAACAAGATGAAGCAACATCAGAATTTCATCTAGATCAAACAGGACAGTCTTCCCACCCCCTGGAAGGTGAGCTTCAGAAGAAATCCAACAAGCTAGTGGTCGCTTTGGAGACCATGGAGAAAGATATTAAAGAAATGCAAGAATCGGTGCAGCGCCTCAACCAACACTACCCAATAATTCCCCCTGACGACGTGGACCTTCCCCGCAACATCCAAAAGGCTCCTCAGCACGGCACAATTGGTGCATCATCGCCTGAAGAGGAAAGCTTTCAAGAAAAAGAACCCTCTAATGGTTTGTGTGAATCAAAAGAACTGACTGGACACCAGCAAGAAGCAGAAATTGCTGAACAAATAAAAGAATACAAAGAATCTGTTGATTATCTGGAAGAGCCTGTCATAAAGCCACAGGAATACGTGGAAGAAGTGCAGAAATTTGCGGGACAGTTACCAGAGGGAAAAGAACCTTCTGAAAGGTGGCAAGAATCAGAAGAATATATGAAACATTTGATGGAAGATTCAGAAGAATGTATTGATCAGCAGCAGGAATCAGAAAAATGTACTGAACAGCTGCAAGAAACTGAGCATTTACAAGAACCTGTTGAACAACTGCTAGAACAAGAAGAAAGTGCTGAACAGTTTCAAAAGGCAGAATATTCTAATGAGCATTTGCGAGAATTTGCTGAAAAAACTGGACAGCTGGCAGAACTAGAAGAATCTGTCCTACAATTGCAAGAATCAGGAAAACTTGTTGAACACTTAAAAGAATTTGAAAATTCAATTGAACAGCTGCAAGAATCAGAAAAACTTGTTGAACAGCTGGAAGACCTATCAGAAGCAGTTGAACAGTTGCAAAAATCAGACCTTGTTGAACAACTCCAAGGACCAGAAGAAACTGTTGAACAACTGCAAAAATTACAAGAACAAAAATTGGTTGAACAGCCACAAGAACGATTAGAAAGTGTTAAATTGCGTAAAGAACCAGAGGAACAGCTGCAAGAACCTCCTGAACAGCTGTTAGAATCAGAGCCTGCTAAACAACTGCAGGGACCAGAAGAATTTGCTGAACAGCTGGAAGAACCAGACGAACCCGTTGAACAGCTGCTAGAGCCAAAAGAAACTTTTGGACTGTTGCAAGAGCCTGCTGAACAGCTTCAAGAACTAGAAGAACCAGTTGAGCAGCTGCATGAACCAGTAGAACTTATTGAAGAGCTGCAAAAATCAGAAGAAAATGTTGAGCAGCTGCACGAATTAGAACCAGTGAAACAGGTGCAGGAATCACATGAGCATGTTGACCAGCTACAAGAACAAATAGAACAGCTGCAAAAACCAGAAGATCGACTTGAACAGTTGCAAGAATCTTTTAGACGGGTCCAAAAATCAGAAGAACCTGTTGAACAGTTACAAAAGTTTATCGACCAGCTGCAAGAACCAGAAGAGCCTGTTGAGCAGCTGGAAAAACTTGTTGAACAGCTGAAAAAACCTGTCAAACAACTGATAGAACATGAAGAATCTTCTGTCTCAGCTGAACACCCATCAAGTGAATCACATATTCTTGAACAGCTGCCTGTGTCCTTTGGAAACACCATGCTCTCTCACGAAGTATCTTCCCAAAAAACTCATTGCATTATTGGTGAAGCAGCTCTAGAGACAGAGCAGCTTAGCGAGGCCTCACTTGAAGAAGTAGGTCAGGAGTCAGCTGTTATGGCCTCAGTAGAAGCTGGTCTGCCTCAGCCAAGCTTGGCCGAGAACTCAGATAACGAGAAGGAACTCCAGCCCCTTTTTGAAGACGCTTTAGAAGAACTAACGGAAGACTGCGTCAAAATACTCACGTACAACGGCCAGCCCAGTGTGTCTCGCACAAAGCTGGGTAACCTCGGGGAGTCGGTGTTCTTCAGTGTGGACGAGGACTCCCTCTCGTGGTCAGAGGGCCAAAGTGTAGATATCAAGAATGTGCAAACGTTAGAGGTCGTGACGGAAGTAAATGAATGTGTGGAACACCACTCAGAGAAACCATGTGCATTCTCACAAGCGTCCCATGAAGACATGATGACAGTTGAGAAGCTGAAAGAGTCAGAGATAAACTCTTCACCCACACAGGAGCTGGGACAACCAGTTACTTCACTGCACACCACCACAGAGCCACAAGTGTCTGCTGACATGCTAACACAACAACAGTTTCTTAATATGCCGGAAAAGCCTGAAACGTCAGTATACCTCCTAGGAGAGACTGTGACATCAACAGACCTCCTGGAAGAGGCACAGACATCAACAGACCTCCTGGAAGAGGCACAGACATCAACAGACCTCCTGGAAGAGGCACATACATCAGCAGACCTCCTGGAAGAGACAGAGGCATCAACAGACCTCCTGGAAGAAGCACAAACATCAACAGACTTCCTGGAAGAGTTACAGACATCAACAGACCTCCTGGAAGAGACAAAGGCATCAACAGACCGCCTGGAAGAGACAAAGGCATCAGCAGACCTCCTGGAAGAGACAGAGGCATCAACAGACCTCCTGGAAGAAGCACAAACATCAACAGACTTCCTGGAAGAGTTACAGACATCAACAGACCTCCTGGAAGAGACAAAGGCATCAACAGACCGCCTGGAAGAGACAAAGGCATCAACAGACCTCCTGGAAGAGGCACAGACATCAACAGACTTCCTGGAAGAGTTACAGACATCAACAGACCTCCTTGAAGAGGCACAGACATCAAGAGACTTCCTGGAAGAGGCACAGACATCAACTGACCTCCTGGAAGAGTTACAGACATCAACAGACCTCCTGGAAGAGACAAAGGCATCAACAGACTTCCTGGAAGAGTTACAGACATCAACAGACCTCCTGGAAGAGACAGAGGCATCAACAGATCTCCTAGGAGAGGCACAGACATCAAGAGACCTCCTGGAAGAGACACAGACATCAACAGACCTCCTGGAAGAAGCACAGACATCAAGAGACTTCCTGGAAGAGGCACAGACATCAAGAGACCTCCTGGAAGAGACAAAGACATCAACAGACCTCCTGGAAGAGGCACAGACATCAACAGACCTCCTAGGAGAGGCACAGACATCAACAGACCTCCTGGAAGAGACAGAGGCATCAACAGATCTCCTAGGAGAGGCACAGACATCAACAGACCTCCTGGAAGAGGCACAGACATCAAGAGACCTCCTGGAAGAGGCACAGACATCAACAGACCTCCTGGAAGAGGCACAGACATCAACAGACCTCCTGGAAGAGGCACAGACATCAACAGACCTCCTGGAAGAGGCACAGACATCAAGAGACTTCCTGGAAGAGGCACAGACATCAAGAGACCTCCTGGAAGAGACACAGACATCAACAGACCTCCTGGAAGAGGCACAGACATCAACAGACCTCCTGGAAGAGGCACAGACATCAACAGACCTCCTGGAAGAGGCACATACATCAACAGACCTCCTGGAAGAGGCACAGACATCAAGAGACCTCCTGGAAGAGGCACAGACATCAACAGACCTCCTGGAAGAGGCACAGACATCAACAGACCTCCTGGAAGAGGCACATACATCAATAGACCTCCTAGGAGAGGCACAGACATCAACAGACCTCCTGGATGAGGCACAGACATCAACAGACCTCCTGGAAGAGGCACATACATCAATAGACCTCCTAGGAGAGGCACAGACATCAACAGACCTGGGAGAGGCACAGACATCAATAGACCTCCTAGGAGAGGCACAGCCATCAACAGACCTCCTGGAAGAGGCACAGATATCAAGAGACCTCTTGGGAGAAACAGAGGCATCAACAGACCTCCTGGAAGAGGCACATACATCAACATACCTCCTGGAAGAGGCACAGACATCAAGAGACCTCCTGGAAGAGGCACATACATCAACATACCTCCTGGAAGAGGCACAGACATCAACAGATCTCCTGGAAGAGGCACAGACATCAAGAGACCTCCTGGAAGAGGCACAGACATCAACAGATCTCCTGGAAGAGGCACAGACATCAAGAGACCTCCTGGAAGAGGCACATACATCAACATACCTCCTGGAAGAGGCACAGACATCAAGAGACCTCCTGGAAGAGGCACAGACATCAAGAGACCTCCTGGAAGAGGCACAGACATCAAGAGACCTCCTGGAAGAGGCACAGACATCAAGAGACCTCCTGAAAGAGGCACAGACATCAACAAACCTCCTGGAAGAAGCACAGACATCAACATACCTCCTGGAAGAGGCACAGACATCAACAAACCTCCTGGAAGAGGCACAGACATCAAGAGACCTCCTGGAAGAGGCACAGACATCAAGAGACCTCCTGGAAGAGGCACAGACATCAAGAGACCTCCTGGAAGAGGAACAGACATCAAGAGACCTCCTGAAAGAGGCACAGACATCAAGAGACCTCCTGGAAGAGGCACAGACATCAACATACCTCCTGGAAGAGGCACAGACATCAAGAGACCTCCTGGAAGAGGCACAGACATCAACAAACCTCCTGGAAGAGGCACAGACGTCACAAGAATTTCTGATAGAGTCACAGGTGTCAACAGACTTTCTTGAACAGGTAGAGGCATCAATAGACCTCCTGGAAGAGGTACAGACATCAACAGACCTCCTGGAAGAGGCACAGACATCAACAGATCTCCTGGAAGAGGCACAGACATCAACAGACCTCCTGGAAGAGACAGAGGCACCAACAGACTTGGAAGAGGCACAGGCATCAACAGACCTCCTGTTAGAGGCACAGACATCACAAGAATTTCTGATAGAGTCACAGGTATCAACAGACTTTCTTGAAGAGGTAGAGGCATCAATAGACCTTTTAGAAGAGTCAGGAACACCATTAAGTGCTGCAGAAGAGACAGGGGCATCATCATATGTTTTGCCAGAGGGACCACCACCAGTTGTGCAGGAATCAAGAACACCAGCAGTTTTCTTGGTAAAGTCAGAGAAATTAGCAGACTCTATGGAAGAGTCAAATTCAACACAAAACTGTGAGGTTTTAATCTCCACTACTCTCTCACTTCCAACTATGTCTGTCGATTCAACGGGACTCTTGGTGCCCGTCCCCGGGGTGGTGGTTCGCCCACCCACCTCTGAGAGTGAGCGACAGGACTCCGAGGATAGAGCTACTGCCACCACCACCTCTGAGAGTGAGCGACAGGACTCCGAGGATAGAGCTACTGCCACCACCACCTCTGAGAGTGACGAAGTGCCCCTCGATGATACCAATGTCATTGTTAACACATATGTTTCTCTTCAGGATGACATAACGATGGAGTTTCTTTCTAGTCAACATACTGCTGAGGGAGAGGCCAAAGGAAACTTAGAGGAAGTGTCGGAGACTGAGAAACAAAAAATCAATATACCAACACTGAACTTGCTTGAGGACTATCTGCAAGAAGAACCTGAACTCATGGCTCTAGATTACAGTAATGACCTATATTCAGAGCCTGAGTCTGTCGCACCCATACCAGTTGACACTGGGACTGCCCTCAGCCCTCTGGACCACTGGGTCGAGGAGCTGGAGGAGCACCGAGGCTCTCCATGGCTCATGGTCACCGCTTAACGGACTACATCCGTCCCGGTCACCTTCGCCACTCGGTATGTTTTTCACTGAGAGCATCACTCAGTCGGTGGCCTACGAGGATGACTCTTTACCTTATCTTGACTCTAAGGACTCAACCCAGGAACCAAGGGAGCAGTATGAGCCGTCCAGCGTTTTATCCCAGAATGCCACTGCAGACAGTTTGCCTGAGTCTGTTCGTTGTGTGCAGCCACCCACCTCCCTGCCTCTCAGCAGCGCCGTGTATACATCCTCACATGACACTTCTCAGGAAGACGCGAGTGACACCCTAAACAGCCTCACTTACGACACAGCCTCCGAGAAGGTCTTGGTCGGGGTTTCACTTCCTGACCTCACCCCTGAGGACGTCCCGGACCTCCTCTCAGACACCTTCAGACGGCAACCCCCTGCTGGCATTCCCCCTCCTAGTGAGTCTGTCCCGTCAACTCCTCAACACAGCCCAGCTATGACAGAAACTGTGGTAGCCCCTCTTGTGATCTTAGGACGCCTAGAAGGCCCTTCCACTGACGTGGTTGGTGAGGGTATCTGTGTTACTGATACTTCTAGTTCTGAGACAGATGAACACCCTGCATTAAAAGTGGACATTCATAAGGGAGTAACAAGTGAAAGCGATGTCGCAGCTGAAAATATTGAGGCACAAACAACTAGTCTTAACCGCCAATACGCGCCAATTTCATCCGACTATGAAAAAACTATTGGTGTGGAGAGTACTGCCAATGTCCTTAAGGAGGAAACAGTTCTCCTTAAGTTCTTGAGAGAAGAGGCCGTGCCCGTTGACCGGAGCCATAATCCCAGTGATATTCAGACCAAGGCTACTGTTTGTTTACTGAATGAAGAGACTACCAATATCCTGAGGGAGGAGGCTCTTAACCTGCAGGAGGAGACTGCTGATTTTCTGAAGGAAAAGGCAGTTGACTCTCCAAAGGACAGAGCCACCGGCATCCCAAAGAAAGAAGCTGTTGATTTTCTGCAGGAGGAGACTACCAAGGTCCTGAGGGAAGAGGCCGTTGATCTGCAGGAGGAGACTACCAAGGTCCTGAAGGAAGAGGCCGTTGATCTGCAGGAGGAGACTACCAAGGTCTTGATGGAAGAGGCCGTTGATCTGCAGGAGGAGACTACCAAGGTCCTGAAGGAAGAGGCCGTTGATCTGCAGGAGGAGACTACCAAGGTCTTGATGGAAGAGGCCGTTGATCTGCAGGAGGAGACTACCAAGGTCCTGAAGGAAGAGGCCGTTGATCTGCAGGAGGAGACTACCAAGGTCTTGATGGAAGAGGCCGTTGATCTGCAGGAGGAGACTACCAAGGTCCTGAAGGAAGAGGCCGTTGATCTGCAGGAGGAGACTACCAAGGTCTTGATGGAAGAGGCCGTTGATCTGCAGGAGGAGACTACCAACATCCTGAGGGAAGAGGCCGTTGATCTGCAGGAGAAGATCACTGACGTCCAGGAAAAAGATGCCGTTGACTCTGCAGAGGAAGAAGCTGTCGATCTAAAGGATAGAAACGATCTAGAAGAGAGCATTGGCATTTTGCTGGAGGAGTCCAATGGTTTTCAGGTTGGGCCACTCAGTGACAAGCTTGTGGATGTAGATGACAAGAGAAGCCAGATGACCAGCATGCCCTGGAACAGTGTATGTCAGGATTCCCAAGAAGACTTACAAGACGCTTTGGACACAGATGAACTCATTAAAAGAATGTCTCAGGTCCTAGAGACACCACCACAAGTTGAAGAACCGCTTCTTGGGATCCATCTGGAATCATCTGATACTGGATGGATTAAAGAGATTGCTTCTAATTCATCCAGGGATGATAAAGTGAACAAGCTGATGGAGCTACCTGCAGTGACCTTGACATCACCATTACCTGCTCTAAATATTACTCAGGAGAGTGAGAGCAATGCTGTTGGGAGCGCAAGGAACGGCGCTAGAGAAACCATGGAAACATCACCCTTGCCGACGGTGACCACAGAACTGGGACAAGAGAGCAGTTGTGAATCGGACTCTGACGACGACATGCACATCGGTCCCATCAAGGGCAGCAAGCCTCTGGTCATTCCCCTCATCCCAAGTTCCACCAAGAGCCCTTTGTCAACCTCCGATAGCGACGATTCACAATCTGAGTCTGATGTCACCACCGATGAGGACGAAATCGACTTACCAGGCAAGAAGCCAAGATCAAAGTATTCCAGGCCGGCTCAGAGCCACATGAGCAAGCTTCACACCATCCCAGAGCTGTCGGAGGACGATGAGGAGGAGGTTGTGCCTCTTCGACCCCCAAGGTTAAGGAAGTTGTCTCTCAGCAGACTGAGGCTGTCCGAGGGGCGAGGTCCTGATTCTCCAAAGAGCGGCGGAACATCACCTAAAATCTATTCTCCAAAAATTGGGAAAATAGCACCAGAATTTTTAAAGAGATTTGAAGGTGTGAGTGATCTCAGCTCTCCATGCTGGGAAATGAGGGAGGAGCAGGAGTTAACGCATCAGGGCACTGAAGGAAGACCCCTTCCGATGCAAAAGTTTACACGTATTCAAGGGACGGAGGCCTTGGACTCTTCCAGTGACAGCGAGGATGAAGCATTCCACAAGACCATGACGTATGGCCGGCGCACCTATGTTGTAGGGACGTTCTCAAGACCCCGCCGGAAAGGGTGCGAGGGAGGTGAGAGGCGTGACAGCTTCTCAATTCTGGACGCTACAGTGAAATCTTTGGATACCAAACTGGACACAGAGTCAGACAACGGCAGTGGCATTGAAACCCCCGCAAGTGTCAGCGATAGTGAGCAAGAAGAGTCAGAGAGAGAGGATCTGAATTGGCCAGGACCCAGTAGAATTATAAATGAGCCACAAAATGCTCCAGAAGATACAGTGTGTATAAATTTTTCTTCTGATCAGCTTAAAGATCTTAAAGATGAGCCGCTGGCTCCTAAGACGTGTGAGAGCACTGACCCCTCCAAGGAATCATCGACAATACCGTCCCTCCCACTGAGCTTTTTAGAAGAAGAAAGCCAAACTTCCTTCTTCCCACCCATGGAAACCCTTCTCTATCCCCCCCAAGATGACTTAACACCTTCTGATCCTCCAGAATGTGAGAGGCAGTCTGACTTAACACTGGCACGAGAGGAGCCTCAACGAGCTCACTATACCATCACTGCCCTGGGGGAAGAGAGTGTCCTCACTGAGCATGCCTTCGCCCCGCCCATGGAAACACTCATCTCCGGCCTGGATGAGTCAGGCACCTCGTATTTTGGATTTTCTGGCCAGGAGGAAGAGGGGGAGGAGGAGTGTGTCGTAGATCAAAATAAAACTAAGCAAGAAGTCTCCTTAAGGGAGAGTGGTGGTGACTTTTGCCCCCAGGCTTTACATGGATCAGCAACAGTGACAGACTTTGATCAGGTCTCGGTATTAGGATCATCTTTATCGTCAGTAGACATTTGCACAGAAAAACTATCTACTACTGATGCTACAAGTGAGGAGCTGCAGGAGCCATCAGCTGTGGGGCCACAAAGCATGGGAGATCAGAGCAGCGTAGCGCCCTTCAACACCTTTCATTCTGATATGGCAAATGGTGGATCTTGGTGTGACGAAATAAAGTATGCCACAGAGGGGGTCAGCCAAGAGGCAAGAGGGTCATTTGAGGATCCCTTAAGACAAAGTAAAGACATGGTTGGGAGGGACGTGTTAGAATCCGGCAAGGGGGAGGTACATGGGATAGCTGTGACCATTGCTCATTGTAGCGGCAGCGGCGAGACTCACTCAGACGGCTCCGGGGGACTTACAGACGACAGGACCGGCAACGACAGACTCGGTGACGATGTTGGGGATGGTGCGGGGAGGCTCACCAAGGAACAGTTGACCTTTTTTCAGAGTGGCGGCCTGCAGCGCCTGGCCAGCTCCCTGGATGTTATTGACACCACCAAAATGGTGCTGGTGACCAGTGAGCTTCATGAGGGAGTTAGCGTACAGGGTGAGCCTTGTGCACCATTAGATGTAGACTGTAGCCAGAGCTGGAGTAATTTTTACCCCCTTCCCGCCACTTCCGACCAATCACGGGAGGAGCTCTGTAGCTTAGACACTTCACCATCTGAGCTGCATCCATCTTTTGTTCCACATCAAGGAGACTCGGGTATTGGACACAATGTGGAGAAGGTTCAGCCCACGGAAAATTTTAGTGAAGAACTGAGTAACGTGTTCCCTCCCACCAGCCACACCTTCAGCATCACAGCCAGCAGCAATCCATTCTCTCTTTCAACCCCTGAGGAATCGTGGATTGAAAACTCCTTTTCAGAAGATATTGTCAGCAGTGTCGGCAGCTGCGGCCCAGTGAGGGTCACGCCACACGTGAGGCCGGGAAGCCCCACTAGCGGAGGGACTGACCAACAATTATCAGCAAACCACGTAAAGAAGCCTGATTTCTTCTTGTGTCCCTTAGTAGTGCCTGAGGTCTTGATGGAGCCGCCGGCAGAGGCAGGCCCTGGTGTGGAGCAGGACACATTCAGCTTGTCAGTAACCCACGCCTCAAGTGAGGTCCATCAGAGTTGTTGCAGCGACTCCCAGGACACAAAAGAGGCACTTGTTGCAAGATCTGATTTGGAGGCGGAGCATGAAACATCCGGTGTGGAGGTGCCCACACTATGGAGCCTCCCAACACCACGTCTCCTTGAGATTGATTCAGACACCAGTGATGATGTAACTAAAGCTGACGACTATGTCATTTTGAATCCTGATGGAGACAAGAACGAGGAATCACAGAATGCAGTCGGCTGCTTCAGCACAAGCGGCGGCAGCCCTGGCGAGGATGAGGTGCCTCCCGTGTGGGCGTGGGATGGGATTCAAGATGCGAGCAACGTTCCTCAGCCTGGCTACACAGAAGCCACAATACCGCCACACTTCCAGCCACAAGTGCTAAGAGGATCCACGCTTCCGGAAGCCTTACATCACTCCTCGGATCAGGCGGTCAGACAGATGATGGTCGATCACATAACAGGGGCAAAGGGGATGGATGGGGTCCCAACGGAAGCTGTAGATCCACTACGATACCAGTCTGCTTCCTGTGTCACCGAGGATGTGGGTGGGGGCGGCGAGCCTTCTCATCCATCCACAGTGGTAATGAACCTTGTATGCATTGACCATCTTGGACAGCAGGTCAGAGAAGAGGCTGCAGCCACCTCCGCCCCACCTGAATATCTTCCTCCTCCCATCCCGGATGACCCACCTGAATATCTTCCTCCTCCCATCCCGGATAACCCACCTGAATATCTTCCTCCTCCCATCCCGGATGAGCCTCATTGTTCTCTGATTGACCTCTGTTCTCCACACCTCGGCAACAAGGATGCCGTTCTGTCTCTTCCCGCAGCAAGCAGTGTGTCATTGATCAGCTCCAACGCCCTGACCTCGGTGGGAGATGGAGTACTGTTGAGGGATATTCTTGTCGATAACGGGAAAAATTTGCATTCTAGCAATCCTGAGACCCTCCCGTGGGAGATCTCAGTCAGTTGGCCACCTGAGGCACAAAACGTGGAAACTAGTCATGAGAAGAAGCAAAATTATTTCCTCTCACCGAATTTGCCAATAGAGGCCGCGAGGAGCGCCGATGCAGAGGCCGGCAGCAGTCTCACAGACACACACACAGAGACGAGCGTGGGAGGGGATGGAATCCACTTTACTGAAGCCAAAAAAGGAGATGATCCATTTAGTTGCTATACAGTGGGTCAAACCACAGCAGAACTTCTAGTGGCAAAGGCAGTGACAGGGACGGAGGGGGGCTCAGAGGGAGCCGAGGACTGCTCGAGTGAAGGCTGCAGCATAGTGGCGAGTGGGCAGGAGGGGGCACATGGGGCCACGTGCGCTGCCCCAAAGGATATCGCAAATGTGGTGTTAAAAGACCTGCTTGAAGAATATCTCAGCCCCGTAAGTGATACCTGTGTTGGAGTTGATGAAAATGAAACAATTTCTGAGTCACCAGTGTCACCAGACACTGGGTACAAACATGTGCAACAGAGAGAGGACGGAGAAGAGGTCAGGAACAACACAGCAACGAGCATCACGTCCTCCAGGGAAGGGAGTGACACGCCTATGGTAACGGCGGTAGAAGAGGCACATGCAGGATCAGGAGTGGAGGGCGGGACACAACTCCGTCGAGGTAGCACTCTGTCCGAAGTTTCGTCTGACATTTTTGAGAATGCTCGTGAGGTTTGTCCTTCTGTTGATCCGAATTTGGTCCAAAGGATCAATATCTTGTCTCCAGACTTTTCAAGGAGTGCCTCTGAAGATTTGAGCGATAATTCAGAACCCATCTCTCAAGTCTCAGGATGCCAGAACCAGCTTGATGACGGGCATGTTACTATTGCTGAGAAGGAAGACAATCTTGATCTGAAGTCTACATCCTCCACACGTACTGATGTTGTCATTAACCATTTCCAGCAGATGCTTGAAGATGAGGGTTCTGTCTCGTCTGCAGTAACTCAGAGAAGCCACGAAGAGGTGGTCAGCACAAACGAATTCCCAAATTTTAAATCTTCATCAGAGTTACTGGGGAGCCTTGAGGCTACCGAGCGCTGGGTTCTCGAAGCATGTCAGATCAGCGCAAGTCCTGACAGTTCGACGCCAGATAAACCAAACACACAACAGGCCGCCTGTGTGGATGAGGATAAAAGTGACGCTTCGGCAAGTGTTGAGTCGTCTTACCATACCCTGCTGGAGGAGATTCATAGCTTCAGGATTCCGTCGAGTTCCAGCAGCACTGGAGATGAAGCCAAACCAAAGGCTGATGCTCGCTACGAGGGCGGTAGAACCACTGTGAACAAAGAACATTCTGCTGACCTCGTGGCGACCAGAAAACATTTTTGGGACACGATCGTTGCTGAAAATGCAAGCATCAGTAGGCCTCACGGATCATCAAGCTCAGAAAGCACGGAAATTGCCAGCCAGGGGGAGGGAGGCTCCCGTTGTGTCACAGTATGTGAGGAGCGGGATGACGATGACGTGTTTGAAAAGGAGCAAGAGAGGTCTGAAGAGAAAGTGGTGCATCTAGGGGCACCCGCAGGCCTGGTGAAGCAGATGAAGGTGACTTGGAGTAGTTTCACCACACAAAAACAGGACTCCATAAAAAGTAGCGCCATCGAGGACACTCAGCTCACCGATCTGGAAGCTGACGAGTGTATCTCTTTGCAGGACAGGAAGCATATGTGGGAAAGTCTGTCCGAAGCAAACAAGCCGCCGGTGAAGGAGAAAAGTCAACATTACAAAAAAGTTGACAGAGTTTCCTCGACTCACCAAGGTGCTGTGAAGGCAGGAGACAGTATCGCATGTTTAGGAACTAATGTTACGGCCGCCACTGTGCCGGGCGGCTCACTTCAGAATCAAACCACGCCAGAAAGCGGCTGGGACCTAGACGAGGAAAAAGACGTGATGAAATGTCACGAAGAGGAGGACGACTGTAGTGAGGATGTGCAACAAGTTGAGAATATTGAAAAGGATATGATTGAGACCAGAAAGGACATGTGGGAACGAAAAATCAAAGATCAAGAATGTAATGTGTCTAAACTTAGGGCAAGTGCCACTGCCGGGCCGCAGATTGTTACGCGGGCAGCCAAACACTCACAAGAACTGCAGCAGACGAAACTGCCACTAAGTGTGAAAGCACAGCAGGTGGACGTGGAAGATGAGGTGAAGGGGAGTCGAGAGGAAATGGAGAGTGTGGACAGCTATACAGGGCAGGAGGACAGTGTAGCATGGGAGGATGTAGTGCACCGCTGCCCGAGCATCAGGATGATCAAAAGGGGCATTGTGCGGGCCAGAGCAGACCAGTGGGAGGGAGAGCTGCTCCCGTTGGAAGAGGACAGCTCGGTGGAGAAGGTAGTGCCACCCAGAGAGAAGAAGAGAGGGGGGACAGCCTCTCTGGTTATGCGAAGCAGCAAACTAAAGTTAATTTACCGGAAGTCTAAGAAGAGAAAAGGTAGAGGAAGCATCAGATCAAAGAGAAGCAACAGCTGGCGCCCGATGAGCGTCAAGATTAAAGACGGCACAGTCGTGGAAATGAGGCTTCTTTGGGAAGCGCTGGAGAAGGCGAAGAAAAGAGAATCTCACGCCAAGAGGACTCAACTCCGCTCTTACCAATTGCTGGGGACCACAGTGAGCGCCAGTAGCGGAGGCCGAGACGCAGCGGCCATCAAAGCTTCAGAGGGGGACGCCGCCGTCGCCGTCGCCGAGGAACCGCCGGTGCTCGAGCCTCCTCAGTCCTCTGAGGACGTAGAAGACAGGGACGTAGTTCGACATGACGAGCCGCTTGCTGAACCAGACATCGAGGAAGGTTTGGTTCAAAGTACCAAGCAAGTTTGGCTCGAACTGGCGACGACGGGAGTACTGAGCGGAGAGAGTGTTCTCAGGAGCCGTGTGAGGGCCCACAAAAACAAACGATCACCTCGAGCCACTGAGGCGCCGGAGGATGTCAATGAGGTGTGCGGTGAAACCCCAGCCTCTGAGCCTCAGAACCTAGGAATCCCTGACGGGGCTGTGCTCTTGGGAAAGGAGAAGTGGAAGACGTCACTATGGCAGCCTGAATCGCAAGAGGACTTCTACCAATGGAAAAAGTCAAGGGCACAGCCAAGTACCGAGCCAAGCAGTGTTTTGACTTCTGAAGTGTTTGAAAAAACTATAAGAGAAACTGTCCCTCCGGTAGAAAAAGAAAACGAGGAACTCATACCACGAGTGTCTAGTTTAGAGGACATAAGAGCAGGACGGGTGGAAGAATGTCGAAATCTGTGGGAGGGCGGTGGAGTCCTCCAGCCTCTGAGCGGGATGGACTCTGAGGACAAGAATTCTGGCAGTAAAATAAAAAATGATGCAGTGCAAAAGTCTGAATCATTGGAAAGTAGTCCTACCTTTAGGAGCATTGAAAAAGGAACAGTATGGAGCGAAAAAGATAAGTTGGAGGCTAAACAGCCAGAGGATAAGACACTTGAGGTCAGGGAGGATGCGGCAGCCACAGGTGCTCTGCAGGTTCTGCACAAGGCTACAATGCTTACAAGCTCACAGTTTGTTTCATCCACCATTAAAAAATCAGATGAAAAGAATGACAACATTGAGTATCTGTCCAGTGAAAGGATTGCAGGCAGCCACTTTATGAGTGCAAAACAAGTGTGGGATCAGCAGCAGGAGGGAGCTGGGTGCGCCTCCTCCCGACCTCTATATTGCTCCCTGAATGGCAAGCGTAAGGCTAGGAACAGGCAGGAGACTCCAACAGGAGAGAAGCATCCCCAGGAGGACAGCGAGAGCCTCGGCAGTAATGTTCAGGAAGGAGTCGTACGGGAGGGAAAGAGGATTTGGGAGGGACTGACGACGAAGCCCGACGAGTACAGAGTGTGGCGAAAAACTCGAGACGAAACTCAGAATGGCTCAAACCTGGCAGGTGACGAGGGAGCCGAGGCGTCCCCAGACATCAACCAAAAGAGCAAGATGGCGGCTTTTAGGAGTGATTCAGAAAAGTGTGAATTGTCGGAAACTGAATCTGCTGTACTGAACGACGATGACCTGCCGGTGATGGTCATGGATGTACGGGGGAACAAAGACCTTAGTTTAGATGTGGAGGCTGTCGGGGACTTTTCCACCTGTACTTTTCCACGCCCAGTGAAAATGAATGACATGATATTTAGTTCGATTGATGCAGAGTATGGGAGTGACACTGTCAGCCTTCCTGGGTCTCTAGTGTCTGAAGACGAAGCTGCCGTGGCCTCGGCTAAGGGAAGATCGCTTCCAGACGCTCTAGGCACAATTGTCTGGCGCGGAGCATCTCGGCCGTCGGGGGGCGAGAATGTGCAGAAGTGGAAGCTGAGCCCTAAACTATTACTTATTGATGAGGACATGAAGGCTGGGGAAAACCAATCAGACTGCCAATGGATCCCTATAGACGAGACTCGGAAAGAAGAACTACAACATGTATGTCAGGAAGACGAGGGGCTAAACAAAGTGGAGAGGGACAAGCAAAGGAAAAAGGAAAGAGAGGATGAAAATAAGGGAAAAGGAAAATATAAGGAGAAGGAAAATGAGGACGAAGAAGAAAAAGAAGGAATAGAAGAAGAAAAGATAGAAGACGAATTTAGTGAAGAGGATGAGGATAAACAGAAACTAAAGAGATCATCTCATGTAAAAAGTTTGATTGAAACGCTCGAAGTTGGAGTTAGGCCCCAGATTGAGTCCTCATGTGGTGATGCTGAAGGTGAAGGAACGGGCAAGCAAGTTGTCTTCTCGGAGGCAGCATTCACTTCTGAAGGAGTGCCGCGACAGATTACGGCAGCCAAATACACTGGTGGAGAGTGTGACGGTCCTAACCTGGATGACGGGTCGAGAGACTCTACGACAGGCTCCTTGCCTCAAAGTACTTCCCATCAGGCTAACAAAAAAGCCTTTTACGATGCCATGCTCTCAGAAACTGACACCAGTTTTGACGACCTTTCAACCTATGAGGAAGAGGAGGAGGAGGAGGAAGAGGAAGAGGAAGAGGAGAAGAGGAAGAGAAGAGGAAGAGGAAGAGGAAGAGGAAGAGGAGAGGAAGAGGAAGAGGAAACTCCTCCTGCCCTTCCCACAGCCAGTCCGCCACAGTCTTCTGGAGGGTCGCAATTTTTACACGCATCCTCCCTGAAGGACAGCGAGGATATAGTATGCCGGGATCAAGATGAACACGTGTGGATGAGTAAGGTCATCTCGCCCTCCGCCGAAGAGGTGGTGGTCTTGTCGGATACACATGTACCTTCAATCTCTGCTGCAGAAAATTTGCTTCAAGCATCGCAAGTTGCAGAATCCAAAGAATCTGTTCACGATGACTTGCCGTCAGTTCGTCCCCAGACCCTCACCGAGCATCCCAATGTCCCCTCTGACGACATAGCAGTAACCCACGGTGCTGTCACAGACCTCCAGATTGAGCCTTTGAAGATCAATACAGAGGAAAAAGAGATTGATGAGGTATTTGTAGAGGAGAAAAAAGCTATGAATATTCCTGTTGCCTCAGGCACCAGCACCGTCTCGACCCAGCTGGTGGCAGCCAAGAAGAGTTACTGGAACAATCTCATCGCTGAGAAGGAGCAGAGTGAGGAGAAGGCTGATGACAGAATGAAAAACAGTGGAGGACGGATAGAGAGGATGCGACCATTTGAGGGCAAGAGCATAGAGGCAGAGGGACAAGCATCCACAGCTTCATCTTCTTCCATGAAAGTCGCTGCTCAGAGACAGCTATTTACTCAGCCGCTGGTGGACTCTAGGCACAGCAAGGCTCCTTTACGAAATACACAAGTAAGTGACATTGTCCCATTCAAGCACAAGGATGATCAGGAGCACAGACACAAGGCTGACCTGGAGCAGGAAAAACAGGCTGATGGACTCGGTATGGAGAATTCTGGAAAAGAAAGAACGGTCTCGTCCTTCGTTCCCGAGTCTCCTCCGCTAGTGTCCGCTGTGGAGGAAAGTGTACCAGATACTGGAACAAACAGAGTATCAAGTGGGGATAAAAGTAGGTTGAAAATAAACATAGTGACAGAAAAGAAAGGATTCTGGGATGATTTTATATCTAAGCAAGAAGAGGAATTAAAAAAGGTGTCGGCTATCAGGACACAAAAACTCATTGTCAGAAAGGAAGCCAAGATGAGCCGACCAGCACATGAGGGGGAAACACATCTTGACGGCGGCGTTACAGAGGAGACAGCGAGTGGTGGAACGTCCCTCGGCCGCACGCTAAGCATCACCATCAAACGCGGCACCGTCAGAGCCAATCAGACCAAGTACAAGGTGAGAGACCAAGACGAGTACACCAAGTGGAAGAGGACGAGAGCCCAAAGGCCGCCGAAACCTGCAGGGGAGACTAAACTCCGTCTGCAACTGCATTCCCCAAACTTGAGAGGCCCCATCCATACTGGGAGTCCTGGTCAAAAGGGTCGCTTGGCTCAGGATATACCACGGGAACCAAGGAGCCCCGTGCAGAGTTATATCAAGGTCAAATCTCCGAAAAGAACTCGAATTTCTGCACTCAGACCTCAAAACAGACTCGACACTTCGGATGAGGAAGCGGACGCTGGTACCCCCAGAGTGAAGCGGAGGACGAGCATTGAGATCCAAAGGGGTTTGGTCCAGAAATGCCGCTCACAGTGGGAAACCAACACCTCAAGGACTGGCTACTGGACTTGGAAGAGGCACAAAGCATCTTCAGCTAAGGGCAAAGCACCTTCACAGTCTCATAGCGCCCTCTCCCCGACTTCAACTGTGGGGATGCTTCAGATGACCCCGTCTCCTTCATCCCCCAGAAAGTCTTCACCTAGTTACCAGCAAAACCTTACCCCTTCCTCCAGCCCGCATAGACTCACCCCAGAACGAGCCTCGGTCTATGGCCAGGCAGTTGGTTTGCCCGTGCAAAAGGGAAGAGACTTCTGGGAGCAGGACCGGTCCAGAACACCAAGTCCTCCCACTGGAGATCCCGCAGCGGCCCCTCACCCCGGATGAGGCGCATCAGTACCTGAGTAGCATGCGCGGCAAGGTGGCACAGCAGAGGCGTAGATTTGACAGTCTGGGCAGCGCCATCAGCACCAGCAGTGCCGGAAGTCTCGACAGTCTGGATTGCATCACGGAGCCTCAGGGCGGCGTCGGCATTTCTCCGAAGTGCCGAAGGAATGACCAGCAACAGGCTGTGGGTCTAGCAGGGCGTAGTACCGCCCCTGTGTTTGAGAAGGTTGGTCGCCAGAGGGAGCTGTGGGAGAGCAAGACCAAGGAGGCCTCAACAGGGGTAGCTCGGAGAGATGTAACGAGTCCCACAAGAGCTAAGAGGAGAGCACTGGAACGCCGGCATTCAGCGGAAGTGTTGCCAGTGGTGGGAGTGGAGGGCAAGGACGAGGGTGAGGGAGAAGTGACGGCATTGCAGGAGGAACAGGAGAGACGGACTCTCCTCTACGTTCTGCACAGCACAGTGGAAGGAGATTTGCTCCTGGAAACTTACACCGATCTCAACCGAGACCCTCGACAGACTGTAGCTGTGGATGCTAGCGAGAGTGTCACCCAGGCGCACGAATCCATCAATCAAGGGTTGCTGCACCCCCCACAACCTACTCGCAGAAGGAAGAGGCAGGTGGAAGTCCGCCCAGGGCGCCCGACGGACCGACAGAGGGAAGACCCCTCCGGTGAGTCATACACACAAACACACACAGAATAAATTCTATTCTATTCTATTCACACAATTTACATTCTCGTTGCAAATAGCAAATGTGAAACACATTCTCCCTTAAATTATTTCATGAGATGCCTGCTTATGGCATTATATCCCACTGATACAATTGATGATGATGCAGGGGATACAGTGATTAAAGTAGTGATGATAATAATAACAGTAATAAAAGTATAGTAGTAATGATGATAATATCAATAATAATAATAATACTAATGATAAGTTCATAACAATAATGAATAGTGACAATGAAGGGGCAATAACAGTGTCAGTCCTCTCACTTGGCCACAATAAAAGGCTTAGCAGATCACCGTGTCTTTTCACCTGAACAGAAGAAGGCGGCGCCCACACTGTTCAGCGTTCCTCCAGTCCTCTTCCCGACCCACCGCCCTTGCTCTCCACTGCGGCCCCTTTCCAACCGGGAGGCGCAGATGACGGCTACCTGGAGTACAAGCACAACTTTGCATCAGCCAGACTGCGGTTTGAGACAGGGATGTGGGAGACAGAGGCAGACTCCCATCCTCACGGTCTTGCCCACACCTCTAATGTTCCACTCAAGTCCTGTGTCTTGCAAACTGAAACAGACTCTATGGAAATAATTAATGCCAGTAGTTCAGCAACACTTCCTTCCAATGTTAAATCTTCAACGCTTCCGTCGTCTCCACCCGTTACTGAACTAAGTACGCCTCCGACATCGCAAAACAATGCCTACTCCCCGATGCCTTCGCAGGACTTAGGGGGACCTCCAGGAGTCGTCATTGGCTGGGAGGCCGAGACCCAGACAGAGCCTTCCAGTGAGGGGGTGGTGCTTCCTGTCCTGGTGAACACTGGCTGCCAGACAGACAAAGAGGTGGATGGAGGCCGCCACAGCAGTATGCCGGAGCAACTACATCGTGAGATGACTCGGACAGCCAGTCCTGTCAGGCACCAAGACATGTCTGTCAGGCACCAGGAAATTCAAGTGATTCAGGAAGACTTAGTGAACCCCCTGAAACGGATTGTGTCTCAGAGGACGCGCAAGTATGATCTTCTCGAGATGCCACACCTCAAGCGCCGCGTCTATCAGCGTCGAAATGCCCACAGCCACAGAAGGCGTCGTTCCCTCTCTGCCTCGGAAGTGGACATGCCGTGGGAGCAGCACAGGGATGCCGTGGACATAGCGGAGTTTTGGAGTGGGCCGGAAGTGACGGAGGCGGCAGGCAGGCTGGGGAAGAGAGCGCCGTGGTGTAAGCCAGAATGTGCAGCAGCATGGAGTGGACCGGAAGTTGCGTGTGGCAGGCCAGAGGGTGCGGCGGCATGGGGCAGGCCTGAAGTGACGATGGTGCCGGACCATCAACAAATGATGAGACCGGGGTGGAGTCCGGAAGGAGCAGCGGTTTGGAGTGGGCCGGAAGTGGCTTGGGACAGGCCGGGGTCAGGGTTATCTCAATACCTTGATGTCTCGCCCCCTGTTAGCGGCACCTTTGGACTAACTGACTCCTCCTCCCTGATAGCCTCACTGAAGGACCTCACTCAAGACCTGCCTTCCGCCTACCCTGATGCCCTGCCCCAAGACGACCTGGCAGATCTCAACCCAGACAACTTCTCGCTCTTCACCGAGAATGAGAGGGGTTTCCTTGCACTGCGGCGTGCCTCTGGAAGTATCATTGCTGCCCTGAATCCTTCCCCGGTGCGTGTGTACAGAAACACCGGCTGAGGCGCGCTGGCCCCCATTCCCACCCTCTCCCCGTGCCTGTAGCTTCGTAGCGAAGGTTAGTCTGGCTTCCGGTATCATGCGAGAGGACCAACCTTCAGGTGTTGTAACTTGTAAGCCACAGTAGTGATGTAGTTTGCAAGGTGCAGACTCCTGCGGAAGCACTACACACCTCACAGGTGTTCCAGCACCATTCAAATCATGCTAGACGTTGTTGTTTGATCCCTCAAGTGAAAATCAAATGTTGAGTGAGGGAAAAGTATTATAATGTGTTACAGCGCTGTGGAAGACCAAGTGTTCTGATGCCGTGTGTGTGTGTGTGTGTGTGTGTGTGTGTGTGTGTGTGTGTGTGTGTGTGTGTGTGTGGGTGCGTGGGTGCGTGCGTTTTTTTTTTTTTTTTTTTTTTTCCCCCCTTGATGCACAGCCTGCTCTCCCCTACAGGTGATCCAGACCCTGAGCGGTTGCTACACGGGCGAGTTTCCCCACTTACCTGTCCTTGGGAAGGGGAGGACCTCTTCTCTCCAAGGCGGCAGAAAAGACTTGATCTCCCTGAGGGACCTTCGCCGGCAGACCCGCCCCGACGCCACTCTGGCACTCCCACACAACTCTGACGACCAGGACTCTCCAGTGCAGCTCCTTCCCTCTCCTCCCCTCCTCACCAACCCTCTTCCCAATTTGCTAGATACTCACCTTCACATGCCTACCGGCAGCCTCTTATGCACCAGGAGTGAAAGTTTGGTCTCCTCTGTGGAGAGCGAGGCTGAGGAGGGAGGGGAGGTGATGGACGATGTGCAATCTCAGGAAAGATATCAAGAAGAGGAACAGGAGGAGGAAACTAATGGTATGGATGGAAAAGAAGAATATGTAGATACAGAGGAGCAGAGGCTCATGAAGCAGGATGTGGAAGCGTGGTGTGGGTGCCGGGCGTACGGCGAGGGTCTGCAGCGGGGCAGTGTGCGCGCCGCCAACGCCTTCATGGTAGACACTTCGGAGGCTGAGTGGGGGGAGGTGAGTGGGAGACCGGGTGTTGGGGTACAGTTCACTATGAAAAAAAAAGCATTGCTTGTAGACTGTCTTCATGATGGTTGTGTCCCTATTTCTGAATCCTGTTGTGTGTCAGTATCATCTCATGCTGCTTGTTATGAACGTGTGTTTAAACTTAATAGTCTGCACGGGTAGTTTGGGATGCCTATGGTAAGGTTCCTTTTACATTAACTAAATGTACATGGGCAGTACCTTGTACTACCTTCCCTGAACATTGGTTTTCTCGATGTTCGAGGCGACGCCACACTGTCCTCACTGTCACGCGATCTGCAGGTGTCTGTTAGCGTCGAGGGTCCGAGGGAGGGAACGGTGTCCGCCACGGAGGTGTACCAGGTGGAGGGGCAGGCCGCTGGCGTGTACCAGGTGCTGTATTGGGTCACCTGCCCCGCCACCTATCACATCTCCATCACCTGGGCCGGACAGCACATCGTCGGCAGCCCTTTCCCGTGTGCGGTGCAGGCGTGAAGGCCTCCCATACGGCACACATGGTTCGTTGCGTAGATTTATCCCGGCTATGGTATGCATGTTGGTGTATTTCCCTAGTTGTATTTACATGGCCTGAACTATACTCGTGTGGTCCCGTCTCCGTATCTACATTTATCCAGTCTTTCCTTCAACTGGTGCACATTCTTTGCTGATATCACCTCTTCATTTAGTCTTAGACCATTCCAAGCTTCTACATTTCTATGTGGGAAGCTGTAATTCTTTTTGTTATTCAGGCATCTCCATTTTTTTTTTGTATGTCCTCTTGTGTATTGACCTTCTCTATGCTTCTGAGTCAGTAGTCTCTCATTGTCTGTTTCTTCCATCTTAGTTACCAGTTTATATATTGTTAAGCCTCCTCTTTCTCTTCTTTGCTCAAGTGTTGGCAATTTTATCTCTCAACCTTTCCTCATAAGTCAGTTTTTCTAGTTCTGGTACCATCTTTGTATCTTCAACTTTTTCACATGCTTCTTTTTATATAGGACCACACAATGGCAGCTTATTCCATTATTAGTCATATCATTGTAGTAATTATGTTAGTGTTCGTGGTCTCAAGACTCCCGCTTTCTAATTGTCTGTTGCTTAAGTGCTTGTGTTGAATACTAATCTCAGTGATCCTTTGTTTGTCAGGACGTCTAAGCACCATCCCCGCCAGCTCATGACGGACATCCGCTGGTGAACATGCCAGTGATGATATCCAGGGAAGTGTTAGGCGCGGCGTCATCCCGGCAGTCGGAGTGAGAGCGAGGGGCGTGCTTGCCCATCACCCGCAGACACACGAAATGCTTCCACGCACTGAACAAGACAAACTTCCATGCATACCATTGATACAGTGATTGAGTGCAGAAATACTACTAACCTTTCACATTCAAGGACCTCCGTCATCCATCCCTTCTTTCTTTATCTATATACTTTTTCTTCTGGTATAATAATTATCTAATGCTTAGTTTTGTGATTTTAGCCACACATCTATGGTGCCATCTGTAGGATTACTTGTTATTTGTATTCTCATGCCAAATGAATCGAGTTCATGACTTAGTTGTTTTTCATATGCCTTCACCAATCACCAGAGAGTCACTGGTTGGGACTTGCGATACATTCATTACCTACTTCTCACAATACACAAATGAAATAAACCAGCTTAGGGAAGTGTCAGTGGTTTGATCCTGACATCAATGGCCTTCAACAAGAACATGGGTCGTGGGAGCGGTGTTCACGAGATGTATTGTGAAGCTTCGAAGCAGCAAGTGAGAACTCGATGGGTACACTTTATCGAGGCACGCCAGTCTCTTGGTTGCCATAACAGTGAGTGTGTGCGTGTGTGGCGTTATCTTGCCTCAGTATATGATGGAGGCGGTTCACTGATTTATTGGCCACACATAGTGTATGTGACGTAATACTTGCTGATGAAGGAATGAAAAGGAACAGTGTCTTCACATTTTGTTACGATTTGGTGGTTATAAGAAGGAAGACAAAAATCCCTTGCTGTGGGTCAGCTTGTGTGTGGCAAAGTAAGGCCTGTGATATTCCTTAAGGCCGTGTCACACGGGGATATTCTCCGGCATCTTTTGGTATTTTGCAACCATTTGATGCCCGTAGTGGCGGCAAAAAATGCGCGTTTCGTCACACGGCATTTCGGCTGCGAGCATCTTCCGGGACCCGCGATCAAAACAAGCACTATAACAGCCAGACAAAGTCTTTTTGCACGGTCCATAGTGTTTGTTTTGGTCGAGGGTCCCGGAAGGTGCCAGTAGAAGATGCTCGTAGCCGAAACGCCATGTGACGAAATGCGCATTTTTTGTCGCCACTATGGGCATCAAATGGTAGCAAAATACCAAAAGATACCGGAAAATATCCCCATGTTACATGGCCTTTAACCCCTTCACTGCTGATATCAAATTCATAGGCCTACCCCCCTGTGCGGCAGGTTTAATTAACCCTTTAACGTACAAATGACGTCTTTGAGCGTCATCCGGTACGTGTAGGCCATATGTACAAATGACGTCTTTGAGCGTCATCCGGTACGTGTAGGCCATACGTACAAATGACGTCTTTGAGCGTCATCCAAAAATAATATTTTTAAATATTTATTAAAAATCTTAAAAAGCGCGCGGTTGACGTGAGATTCACTTGACCGTTGGAGCGAATTACAATATATTATATAAAATATATTTGTATAATATAATATGTATAATATTATTTATACAAATATATTTTAATATAATATATTGTAATTCGCTCCAACGGTCAAGTGAATCTCACGTCAACCGCGCGCTTTTTAAGATTTTTAATAAATATTTAAAAATATTATTTTTAATATTATATATATATATATATAATATAATATTATATTATACAAAATATTTAAATTAAAATTATAAAAAAAAAAAACTTTACGCTATCTTTCACTTCGTTGTGTGGCTTTATTTTTGAGCGAATTACAATACTAAATTGGAAAGGAAATTTATTCAGCTATGTCATGGAATGTAGAAAAATCTTCTATGATGATAAGTTGATTTTTGGCATATTATTTTTTCCCGCAAGGTGTTTTTTTTTTTTTTTTTTCACTTCCAACTCGAGGTTTTGTAAGTTATTTTCACGCTAGCGTATTTTTTGAACATTGTATGATATAGGAAATTATCTTAGCTTAAAAACGAAACATAATTGAACTCGATACCTTTGATAGTTTAGTTTCTAGACGCGGTGGAAGTACAACTTTTTTCCCGCGCGTGACATTTCGGGTGACAATGGGTTTACGCGGGACAAAAAAAAGTGAATGACAATGGTGACGTGAAAGGGCTAAAAAATAAAATAATTACCGATTATATTTTAAAGTGGCTAAATGAATAGGATGCTCATTCCATACCAGAAAATCTATGTTTCGTCTTGTTGGAGGCTACCAGCTATGTGAGGAGTTGCATCAGAGTGCAACAACAGGGCCGTGACCGTGCTGCCAGACGCACAATGAAACCACTTACTACTTAACATAATACAGCATATTTTGGTACATAAATGCTTCATTCATTCATGCTTCTGTTTTATATCCATCAAGAATATGTTGAATATCTTGACTATTTAGCCTCGCCATTGAAGTAGAGGGCGCGGCAGCGTCAACACGTCGTACTGTACCGCTTGACCTTATTAGTCATACTAACTCACTCAAGCAGAAAAAGAGGTTCTATTATCTCACAACACTTGACACTGTTGCCATACAAGCCTATCACAGCGAATATTTACCCATAATATCATGAGTGCGGAGTTTAAATACAGAAACCCTATATGTACCAGCCGCAGTGAACCCTTAGATAGCCGAGACCGTATTTGTACCAGCCGCAGTGAAGGGGTTAAGGTAAGAGTTAGTGGGACATCGGAAGAACGTTGGTTGAAAAGTGAATCAAGGCAATGAGGAAGAAAACATTGTGTGTCACATATACTCATGCCTGTATTGGACGTGGTGTGATGGAGGCTGCACAGCGGGGAGGATGTGGACGCTAGCTGACGGGTAAGACGTCCTTTGTGTTCATGTGGGTAATTGACTTCGCATCTCCCTTCCTCCACACTGTGCTAACGTTTCATATGTATCTGAAGGGTTCTGCAAAAGTATGGAGGAAAAAAGACCATTGATAAGGGCGGAATAAGGACTTTAATTATTACTTCCATGTGAAGTAATTGATATCAGTGTTACTGGAGCAGTGTTGACTTGTTTGTAATATTTTCCATATCATATATACTTCAAGGAAATTGGTAAGTTTATAATGCAGAGTGCTAGCATACGTAGTCTTACATACACATACATTCATTTTTTCATGGGGCAATTTGCAGTTTCATCCAACCATGAAATTTTGTTGTGCTTTTCTTCTTCTAATTCTTGAGTCTCCGTATATAGGGAAGAGGGGAAGCAAAGGGGAGAATCAATATAATTACTACCTAAATCACCAGAAAAATAAGGAAGCTCCAGAAATTCCATGGTTGGGTGAAACTGCAAATTGTGATGACAGGATGCAAAGTGAGTTGCTGACTTTGTCCTTTTTGCATTGAAACCTCTTGCTGAATTTTGCAGAAACTTATTACAATGCCAACTTTCTTGTTTATCTTTTGAGGTCATCTGTTTCAGCCTCACTCTGCTACCCAACCAAATCAGCTACAAACATCACTAACAAAGGTTCTATCTTAAAATCAAGACAAACTTCATGAACTCTAGCTAACAATTAGGGGCTCAACAACCTAAACTTTCTCAAAGCTTACTCTATCCACTTCCCCTGAAATCTGATCAAGTATATAAATGGTTGTGTCCTTAACCAAGAATAACATTTAAAAAACTCTTCAGATCCTCCACAGCTAGGAACAAAATCAAACTGTACTTTACCGGCTACATATCGGGTCTATATTTTTACAAATTCATCCACAAGACAGCTTTGTTTCAAAACTGTGCTAGATTAAACAAAATATATAAGAAGTAATGATACACTCACAAGCAGATTGTAAACATATGCACTTCCCAAGACGCTGAGTAATTTAACTGCTGTCACCTACCCACCTATACTGTTATCAGTTTGGCAAGGCCACTCACGATAGCTCAGTCCCGGCAACTCCACTTCTCCCGGCGCGGCGATCCACTGTTAGAAGGACAAGTTTCACATTATTGTAATTTTTGACCACCTACTTATTTTTGAATTGGTACGTGTCATATACATCAGAATCGGAAAAAAGTGCTGATTCTGAGTGAATGAAAATTCAATACAAGCAAAATGACCAGAATATTAGGGAGCTGAAGAAAAAGAAAAAAGTGTGAGGAAATGTTTATGCACCATTTTATTTTGCTCCCATAATCTTATTCTAGGCATAGCTTACTGTAATTAATTTATATTCATGATATGCAGTAATGTCTCGGTAAGATGATGGTAGGTTCAGTTTTCTTAGATATCATCTGGTAGTTTGATAATACAGTATAAGAGTACAATATGTCGTGTGGGCCAGAGCACCCTCTGTGGCCGTGGAAGTGGCTCGGCCGTGATACTTGCGGCCACAGAGGGTGCTCTGGCCCACACGACATATTGTACTCTTATACTGTATTATCAAACTACCAGATGATATCTAAGAAAACTGAACCTACCATCATCTTACCGAGACATTACTGCATATCATGAATATAAATTAATTACAGTAAGCTATGCCTAGAATAAGATTATGGGAGCAAAATAAAATGGTGCATAAACATTTCCTCACACTTTTTTCTTTTTCTTCAGCTCCCTAATATTCTGGTCATTTTGCTTGTATTGAATTTTCATTCACTCAGAATCAGCACTTTTTTCCGATTCTGATGTATATGACACGTAGCAATTCAAAATTAAGTAGGTGGTAAAAAATGACAATAATGTCAAACTTGTCCGTCCAACAGTGGATCGCCGCGCCGAGGGAAGTGGAGTTGCCGGGACCGAGCCATTGTGAGTGGCCTTGCCAAACTGATAACAGTATAGTGACGTGGAAATACATTATCTCCAACACATCTACTAACCCTTTACGTTCACTTAACATAAATTGACAAAGTGCATTCTACATTTCCTCCTTTTCTGAACACAACTGTAATTTACAAGTAAAATATAAGAATTAAATAAGGGCTCTTAAATAAATCTAGCAAGGTGGCATTCCTGCCACAGTCAAGTGACATATTTACAGAAATAATCTTTGTGATAATACTCGGACAATGATGAGGAAACAAAACTCATCAGCATTCTCTAGAACTCCTCTCTCATTGTCACCAGTCAGTGGCTATTTTCAAAGGAAAGGGGAATGTGCTAATTCATAATATTATACCCTCTACATGGCCAAAAGATCACTAGAAAATGGAAATGGCAGACATTAGCTCATAGTCTATTGTTGGTGGTAATGGGCACCAGATGAACACAGGAGAGAATGAGGTGCTGGTTCTTCTCCCCACATTTGTTCCAACACAAACCTCCAGAGCAATCAGGTACAAACAAGTAGTCCATCACATCCCAGTAATGTGTATCACATGCCACTCAACAACCAAGGATCATCCTCATTGCTGTTGTGGTTCCCTTGCTTACCAACTCATCACAGAACTATTCAAGGAACCTAATAAGTACTTTTCATCAGTGTATGAAATGAGATTTGTAAACACTCATTGTCAAGCATGTAAAAAAACAGTCAGTGATAAAAAAGAAAACAGTGAAGTTTTCTACAGTATTTTCTGTTCAAAACACTGCCTACACACACCACACAAAGCATACTGTTCATTTTCCTAAATATTTTGTTTATCAAAGATACACTTTAATTGTTTGCCTGATTTGCTGGCGGCACACCGGGCAGCCTTCCCTTCTGCGGGTGATGGCCAGGGTGCACGCGTCACACAGACACAGGTGGCGGCAAGGCAACAGGATGACACACTTTGCCTCGTCCTGACACACCACACACAGCCGACTCTCACGCTCCTCCTCCAGCTCCTGGAAGAGCAGCTTGTTCACATACGACGGCGTGGCCTTCTCTTCCTCTTGGGGGACGACGTCTTCCTGTTCCCTCGCCCGCAGCCGTGTGAGGGGCCGCCGGGCCTCGGGCTGGGCCACCAGGGGAGGATTGACCTGTGCCTCAAACTGTTGGTTCTGGGCCAAGTTAAGGTCGGGCACGTTTTCGTTGTTATCATTTCCGTTTTCATCATTGGCGTCGTCCAGCTCCTCGTCTTCTGTGTCTGGCTCGGGGGGCGCCTGTTGTCGTGGCGGGTTCACCAGCCCCATGTACCAACGCACCAGGCGCCGCCTCACCAGCCCCAGGGCCATGGGGGAGGGCAAGTCTGGGATCAGGACCATGTTGTCCATCATAAAGAACAAAGTGTACTTGAGGCCAACCATGAGGCCCACCCCTGCAGCCACCCCAATGAAGGCTTCTATAGGGATATCGGAGAAGAAATCAACAATGTTGTTCAAGCACAGGCTGGTCACGTGGGACACAACGTGGCAAGTGTTAGTCACAGCGTGACTGCAGCTTAGGAAAGTATAGGTGCACAGGTGAACAAGTCCTGAGAACACAAGGTACACCACATTTGGCACAAAGCCGATAACAAAGATAACTGATGAGCCAAACAGAACAAAAGCTTGCTTGAGGGTTGTGACAAGATTGCCCAATTGGGTAAAGGCCGTGATGACACCAGACAGGACAGCCATGTAGGAGGCATGGACTAGCTGGCAGGAGTACACGGCAGCTGCCATTATGCTTATAGCAATGCCATTGATGAAGGTGAGTATAAGGACGACGGCTGTCCTGAGGGCAGCACCCACAGCCATGACAGCATTGCCAATGTCCCCCAGGAAGAGGAGCAGGTCAGTCAGTAACAAGGACAACAGATCAGCTGCCTGTAAAAAAAAAAACAAGACAGCTTTCACAATCATGGAACTGACAAACTTTCAGGTAACTACAAATAGTCTATTCATCCAACAGGGTGCCACTTAAAAAAAGAAGAGATAAGAATAAGAAGAAAAAAATCCACTTAATGAAAAATTACACACCGGTACACAAGACAACTTGATGGAATAATAATGTTCACACTGCTCTGATATTTCTATGAAGAATATTAATGACAAACTATCATGAAACAAATCTTTGTGTTTTCCATAATATGAACTGTAATGAACATAAATACCACCTGAACCACTAAGCCAAGTGGTATATACCTCTTGGCCTAGTCAGTTAAGGCGCCTTGTGGGTGCAAATCTGGTGTGTTAGCGACGGTTCGATCCCGCGCTGGGGCAAGGAAAAAGAAATGATTTATTTCCGAATTATGAATTACCAGCCTGAGTCCTTTGTCTGTTGGAAGGACATACTGACGGGATTTCAAAAAGTAACTGTAGCCCAGGGCAATGTGAAGCCTCTGTCGGGTCCAAACAGAAACCCCTGATAGAAGCATCACCTGACTCCATCCTACGGCCACATGCAAGTCTCTGTCAACACCCAACAGGGCACCTCTTAACCTCCCCCTTGACCAAGACTGCCCCTTCAGGAATCCCCCTCAGAATATCTCAACAGCAAGAAAGAGTGAAGAGAAGAAGAAGTAAGAAGAACCCCCCCCATCACAGAACATAGGAATGATATAATACGTACAGCATCTACTTTTATCAAAGCACAAAAAATGGTGATAATAATGATGAATTGCAGCCTTATGTGGTGAACCTACAGACAAGAGAATAAAAACAAAGCAGCAGATTGGTGACAAACCCAAATTTAAGTGATGGGCAGACTAATTAATTGCATCGTGAGTAAACTGTGTGAACCTGTGGCCGTGTGACAGCTCCTGGACAGGCAAGGCAGAGGTCCTGGCATGTCATATGTAGGTGGAAGTACATAGTGCTTTTCCACCTAATGGGACCTCAAGGTTTGGGTTCACATATAACTGACCTCCTGCACTTAGCTCAATCAAGTGCATGTTTACTAACCATAAATAGATGCACTGACACCTCAAACAGTTAGTGGCAGTGATGTGCCTTAACAAAGCTTCAAACCCAGAATAAACTGATCTCAACACTTAATGACAAGCAAAGCCAACAAAAGGCATGTTTGGCTTTATCTTTGAGAATTTGGCTTGGTTTGAAAGTGCACATCATGCTACTGCTGTGAGCTTATATTGCACAATGTGTGGTGCTGATATTTATGGCTGCATAAATCAGGAAGGCATTTACAGTGCTATTGCTGAACTAAGTCTTGTCTACTACCTTGTGAGTGAGAAGCAGCAGCAGCTGGACGATGCGTGTGGTGACCTTGAAGACGGTGTTCATGACCTGGTTGTTGAGGCGCATGGCCACCCCAACGCCGCTCCACACCAGGCCAAACACCCGACCCATCTCCTCCGCCACCACCGTCAACACCTCCGCCATCCTCCTGCCAGAATGACTTTGACTTAGTATATCTATATCTTAAAGGACATTATGCAATCTGTGGAATATTATACAGCTAGTCATCAATGGAGGCAAGCAGTACCAATTAGGTTTAGTCCCGACGCATACGAGGTGAGAAAAATCTTAGCACCCCTATGTCATTTCTTGTATTCTTGCCTTTCTAGCATCTAAAGAACGCTTCTGTGGTTACAAACAATAGTGTGGCTGTGCACATGTAAGGACTATAAACTGCTCAATATAGAGCTTTCATATTACAGCCAAATTCCCAACATTCGACCTCCAAGCATCCGACTTGTCCAAACAACCGACTTTTTTCACCACCACATTGTGTCTTGTATTGGCCATTTATTTTACTAAGTTTTTTTTTTATAGTTTTTAGAAAACATTGATTTTACTTTCGCGTATACCACTGGATCGGCCTTCAAGAGCTGCATCTTTTATGTTCTATACCATTTTGTCCTTACGTTTATGGTTACTGTGATATCCGAACATTAGACTATTCCAATTATCCGACCTACCTTCGGTCCCCCAAAGGTCGGATAATTAATACTTAGCTGTATCATGAAAGATTTTGCAAATCACATTATATTAATGTACTTGAATAAATGTGTACTGTGTTTTTGTAGTAATGGTCACCCACCCACCAATTTCGATAAAAAGGTATTTATGATGAGTTTTGATGTGTTTTCAATTTAGCTGGTAACAGATTCTCGTAGAAATGATCATTATGAGGCCTGTTAAATAATTGTTTGTTTTTTCGGACTTATCAACTTCAGAGTGCTGCCCTCCTTTGCTGATACACTGCTCCCAATGCTGTTTACATGTCTGATAGGGGCTTTTTTCAGGATCATGCAAAGGTATGCTTGCAAATGATCTCAGACATCTTCATGTCATAATTTCTTCCTTTCAATATATGTTTTGGAAACATAGAAGCCTGCAGGCGCTAGATCAGGCAAGTAGTCAAGTAATCAGTCTCCTTTCTGGTGCAAAGGTTATCACCATTGATGCATGTAGGGTAGGTACACTGTCTTGATAAAGGAACCAAAAAAAAAAAAATCTTCAGATCAGAGCTCTTCAGACATTTTCCTTGCAGACATTTCATCATTTAGAGATTATATAACAGTGATTTCTTGAACATTAAACTGATGATATGAACAAACTACTTCCAGGACACATGAGTACTACAGCACATTGCCATCACATTGTATTGATGCAATATTTCAAAAGTTCAGAAACTTTTGAACAGATAAAGTATCTAGTTCATGAACTAGTGATTTATGGAAACAATCAGATTAATTCAAAACACATTAAAACTTGGGGGATAAAATAGTTTTGTAGTCACAGATAGCATAATTAATTACATATTCTAGCCAGTCCATAACCTGACCACAACTTGATAGTGTTTAGGCTTGCACCACTAAGCCCCACCCTCCCTTCCATCCTTCTAACATGAACTTAAAATAATCGTCCAGACCATTTCATCATTTCTGATTTAATGCAGTCAAAATATAGCCATGATCGAGTATATCAACAATATGTTGTCACATTTTGCATCCAGTCACCGGTTTTTAAATGATCCGCATTCAAAATCTAAATTCCCCATGCTCTCAAAACACAACTGTTTATCAGCAGACGACGCACCATGGGTCGGCGACGTCACAACAGTGAGCCTCCCAGCCCTGCCTGATACAGATGCGCGGAGACTCTGAGAAAAATGTAGTACTTGGGGAATTTTGGGTGTTTCTGATATATTTTTTGTGCGATGTGACATGTACTTGCATCCTGTGTGGGTGCAGCGTGGGGGCTGTGCCTTTACCGAGAGCTTAGCACCCATTTGTAAACTGTGGGGCAACGATATATGTGTGCAGATGTGTGCAGCGGCGGGGAGCGGCGGGTAAGTAGCAAGGCCACCGAGATGAGAGGGCTGCAGTACCCTGGCTACTACCAGCCGCTCCCCGTCGCTCCAAAGGTCTGCACACATATATCGTCGCCGTGTGGGTTGTGAATGGGTGCTAAGCTCTCGGGAAGGGCACGGCTTTCTTGCTGTGCCCATGCAGGATGCAAGTATGTGCCGTGTCGCACAAAAAATATACCAGAAGCACCCAAAATTCCCCAAGTACTACATTTTTCTCAGAGTCTCCGTGTGTCTGTGTCGGGCGGGGCTGGGAGGCTTACCTCTTGTGACGTCGCCAGCAAGTTTCGCGCCATGGCTGGAATGTGGCTGTTGTTTTTCCCGCGCTTTTTACAAAACTCATGTTTTTAGGGAAATAAGGTGTGAAAATGAATAATTTTTTGTGGATTAGGTATTTTGAATGAACATTCAACATAATTATGCAAAGAAAAAATGGGTCTGGACGATTACTTTAACTTAACTTCCTCAGCATAACCCCATGAAAGTCTAGTGGCAGTTGATAATACATGAAAATGCTATAATGTAAAGACATTAACTTCATAAAAAATCCCTAATGGCAAACATTTAATGGGCAGGCAGAAGAAATTTCTCTCATTAGTTAACCTGAGGACAACCTTAATAAGTGTAAGGGTTATCATTCCTCAGGCATCATCTTTTAACCCCTTCACGCCCAGATCTTTCATTTGCTATAAAGAGCGTCTGTTATTAACCATAAAATTACAAAAAATAGCTTAATATGCCAAATTAGTTAGTGGACAAGGATACTAAACAGGTCACATCTATAAAATATTGCTTATAGTCACTAAAAACCGTCAAATGGAACCCAAATTACAATGAAAATGACGTTCTGTGTCTCAAGGGGTTAATAGGTCTGACCACATCATAAGCATCTCAACCTAACAACTTACGTTAACCTCTGGCCGTGGTCTCCGGGGAGCCGTTGTCAGAGTGGAGGCCGTCTGTGTCAGGTCCAGCAGGCACAGACACACCCAGGAGCGGAACATTCACAGAGCGCTGTGGCCGCTGCTGTGACTGTGGCGGGCACAGACGGGCTGCCTCGGTTAGGAAGCGGTGGAGCAGCTGGTCCTGGAACCGGTAGATGAAGAGGTGACGGGCAAAATATTTCCTGAAACGCTCTGACCGCATTCCAGGCCTCCTCACCCAGTCTTTGATATCTTTCATTAACTTCCTGATGTTTTGTGTGTGGATCCCAGAATTCTTTGGATCCACAAACCTTTTTGAGTGGTTGACAATGTGGTGGGCATAGCCAAGGCGCCCAATGCTGAGGTGCTTTGCCCACTTGTCACTCACCACCACTGAGCCCGGCCGGATGTACTGCTGGATGTGGGGGGTCAGCAAGTCTTTGTTCTGCTGGTCAGCTAAGGTGACAACAAGGGGAACCAAAACTGATTTCTTTGATGCTTTTTCAATCCCTCCAAACACCCAGAGACTCTCCTCCGGTTTTGTCAAGTCCTCGTCCTTTTTCTTACAAAAAAAAATCTTTTCTATTTCAACAACAGTTCCTTGTCCTCCAATAGGTTCCTGGTTTGCTAGCCAGTATTCTGTAACTTGGGAGCAGTTTGCTTGCCAATTAGCACTGGTTGAGGAGGAGAACTCAAGATTTTTTAATACGGTGTCATTGTCCCATATTTTCTCCAGCCAATGATTAACAAACAGCAAAATTTTCCATGGTTCCACCTGAGCATTTGCAAGGAATGTGCCCTTGTAATCTGATACTTCAAAATTACATTTTTTCCTTTTTCTTCCTTTAGAAATGTCAGTATAGTGTGGGCAGTACCATGAGTTTCTGTCCTCCCTCAAGAGGCAGGGCTGTTGACAGCGTGGACAAACCACCTGCTTTGGCAGCACACTATGTGCACGGAGAAATTCTATAGCACTGGACGTATTTCCAGGAATTTCTCCATGGAATTTTGCTATTGCATGCCAGGAAGAGAGATCACATCCAGCACATGATTCAACCATGGTGACACTTGTTTGAATGTTTGAAAATGAGATATGCTAAAGCTTCAGGTCAATAACAGATTTGCAAGGCACTGGCACACTGATGGAGGAAGCACTCCTACAAAACAAACCGCTACAGGCTTCACCTGATGCCCATAAGCAGTGGCATCTTCTTAGTCTGATTCACGGAGGAACATATTCCATATTCCACTGGAGTCTGTTACCAAAGTGATAAATGGATAAAAATAATTATCATTCATCATCAATACCTAATGAGTATATACATATGGTGTGCAAGATTATAATTAACATACCTATATGATGACATAAGGTTAGGAATGTTAGGCATGTGGGTGACCATTGGTGAAAAAAAATGCATGTTTCCTTATACACTACCCTCCCGAGTTTCGCGCTTGCTTTCTTCCGGAGGCATAGCGCGAAACTCGGGTATTAAAAACACTAAAAATGCTTATTTAGTCTGTTTTTTTTTTTGTTTTTTTTGGGTGTGTGTGTGTCTACAGCGCCGTTAGGCAGTGACCTCCAGGGGTGGGATGGTAGGCCCTGGAGGTTAACTTGAGGGTTGTGTACCTACCGTATTTTACAGCTTATAAGACTCACTTTTTCCCCCAAAAAATATCCTGAAAATGCCCCAAGCCCCTGTCCACCCAACAGTGAATGGGTACTGGGTGTTAGCCTAGGGTTTGTGACCCGCCTCCCGGGGTGGTGGCTTCGGCCAACACTACGTAGAGAAGAGCAGGGAGGAGAGGAGCTTGAGATTGAGCTCGAGTTGGGAGTCACCCAGCGGATGCTGTTTTGGTCTGGGTGAGTGAGCTTGACACATATCTTGTCAGCTGATGGTTGTGTGACAGTGTTATACGGCAATAACACTGTCACAATGCCTTCCTCTCTTCGCTCCCGTCTCCTCCAGTACCTCCAGAAACCACAGTACCGCACACACGTCATGGTTAATCACTTATAAAGGAGTATTTTGCGGTAAATAGTAAGGAACGGCGGGGGTGTACGGTAAGGTGCTACTTATTTTGAGGTGTTACCTATCTTATGTGACACCGGCTGCTCCTGTAGAGAAAAACACAAACAAATGGAAAAAAACAAAGCAAAACTACAAGCTATACTAAGCCTATTATAATACTATACTAAACAGGAAGGAAGGAAGACGTGTCCCGTACGTCTCTTATGGGAGGCGGTAGCAGAGTGGGTAGCGTCAAGATATATGTCAAGCTCGAGCACGAGCTTGACAGACGACCTACAAAGTGATACTAAGCAGAAAGGGTCACAAGAAGAAGAAGTCTCCGAGTGGCGTTCTCGGTGATCCGAGTTCGATCCTTGATGAGGGCTGTAAAATCCACTTAAAATCTTTCTCTGCACCGTTGAGTGGCCTAAGAACACCCACACGCTGCCCATTAACTCTACCTTCGATTGCGAGTGCATCGGAGGACACAGGGGGCGGCATGAGCCTCTAATCACAGGCGTCACTATAGAAATTCTGTCTGCGCCACCACGGGCAAGGGCCAACCATCACAGCCCTCAAGTTAACCTCCAGGGCCTACCATTCCACTCCTGGAGGTCACTGCCTAACGGCGCTGTAGGCACACACGCACACACGCACACACGCACACACACAAAAAAAAAAAAAAAAAAAAAAAAAAAAAAAAAAAAAAAACGCGAAACTCGGGGATATAATGCGCGAAAGTCGGGATGATAAGAATTTAGGACTCAGCGCGAAACTCGAAGGATCACGAAACTCGCATAGCGTGAAACTCGGAGGGTAGTGTAGTCCCTTGAGAATCATGCAGTTTTTGGTAATGTCAGGTGAGCAGGTGAAATTACTTTATGATGTAGCCACAAGCCTCACTTTTCAAGGCCACTGCTGGGAACCTACAAGTGGTGGGTGGGTTACCTACAAGCCTCACTAGTACAGTACAGGTCTCTCCCGTTTTACGCTTGGGTTGCGTTCCTGAAAATTATATAAAAAATCTATATATCGTATACCGATCTTAAGGTTTAAATGGGACTGATAGAGAAGCATTCCTAGACCTATGTATAAGTGATTATATATATATATATATATATATAATATATATATATATATATATATATAATAATATATATATAATATATATATATATATATATATATATATATATATTATATATATTATATTATATATTATATATATTATATATATATTATTATTATTTTTTATTTTTTTTATTTATTTAGTGCCGACCGGGGTAATTTGGTCCTTCCAACGGACCGGTTCTATTCGGACCGCCATCTTTGCTTTGGTGTTTGTTTTAATATAAATAAGAGTGTAACAGTTTTGAATATCCCATGTAGTAAAACAACCATTTTAACATTTCTAGTATTAATATGAATATAAATATCAACATGTAACTGAACCCAGGAACCAAAATAGAAAAAAAGTAAAATGACAGCAAAAAAAAGTTGCGGCGAAGTTTGTTTACAAAATCAGCTGATTTGGCAAATTTTCATGGGATTCAAATACGAGATGGAGTACATTCTTGTAAATAAGCGTTATATAGTGTTTTTCCTCTACTTTAACATGAACATATCAGAAATGCTCTATCTTGTCTCATTTTCGTATGATCAATGCTCAGTTTGGGTCCGTATTTACCCCGGTGACAAAAACACTCGCGGGGTAAATTGGACCCAGTATAATGTACCCCACACGGCATATCACGGTGAGGATTAACTGCTTATTTGCACTTGTTTCTTTTGTTTCAGGTTGTTGAATGCTAATATGGAATTAGTTTAAGGGTGCTGGTATATAAATTAAGGGTAAATTTTTACTCAAAGACCAGAATTCTCTACACAATTGGGAGAATGATTTCTGTTTACCTTAATGGATACGGTAAATGTGCAGTTTCAACCAATACTTCCTATAAACCAATACTCTCCTGACATAACTGGGGGGCTATGCCCCCCATACCTCCCTGCTAGTTAACTAACCTAACATGGGCATTGATTACGTAACCTAACGGTATTATTTTACATTAGGACCGAAATTCCCTACACAATTGGGAGTGTGGTTCTGTTTACCTTATTGAATTCTAGGAAACATTTTCTCTATGAGTTTCCGTCGCAAATCATTACTTTCGAAGATAATGACATGTTTATAGGGAGGCGAGAGACAAGTGTTTACATGCGCCTGACTCTTCTTCCTCTTGTGAACCTGCATCGCCTCTGTTCTTCCCTTGCCGCGGACACTTTTTTAATGCAGATTTGACTTTAGTTTGGAAGTTAAAGCGTGGGTTAGCTTAGATTAGGTTAGGTTAGTGAGTCAAAAGGTGGGGTTAGGTTAGTTTAATTTTCATATCTCCTATACACTCGGATCTCCTTCCTATTAAAAACATCTTATATCTCCGAAAGAAGTGCCTTGTGACGGAAGTTCATAGAGATAATGTTTCCTAGAATCCAATAAGGTAAACAGAAACCATACTCCCAATTGTGTAGGGAATTCTGGCCCTAGTGTAAAATATTACTAAATTAAGTAACAATGCTTAGAAATTATAAAAGAAAACTAACATAGACCTAGAAAAAGAAGAAAGACTAGGAACTCAAAGACTGGAACCCAAACGTGTGCGTGTTGGTCATCTTTTCCGCCTAACCAGAGAATGTGAAGAACAGCTCACAGAATTTCGATAGTGTCCATGGGCAAGGTACGACATGTTGTTTAAGTTTTTGGAGGTTTGTCAAATTTTGAAGAAAAAAAGTATTTTTTTTATATATATATATGACCAATTTACCCCAGAGTTAGGACCGATTTACCCCATTTAATGTAACAATGCGGTCCGCACTTCGCAATGTATTGCTAACAGAGCTGTAATGAAAATTTGTTCAAAGTTTAATGACATAGGTAGTGACCCTCCTATGATTGTATTAACTTTTTGTTTGTTTATTTCAATAGATATGGAAACTAGATCAAAGTTTGTCAAAACCAGGACCAAATTACGCCGGTCGGCACTATTGATTTTTTATATATTTAATTTTTCATACTTTATGATTTTCTATATTATATGATTTTTTACATTTTATTTTTTTATACGTATTTTAATATTTTTATACTTCTTTTTTTTATTAATTGGTTTTTATATTTTTCTTTTCTATTTTTCTTTTTTGAGTTTCTATATATTTTGAATTTATATTTTTTAATTTTTAATATTTTGATGTTTGATTTTGTATTACAAAAAAATGACATGATTAGAATCTACCTTGGCGATATTGATGATTTATACATTTTTAAATGGACAATTAATAAACACACACACACAAGACTGACATACGTACACACCCTCCTTATCACAACCTGCTTATCGTATGCTCTCTCTCACTTTCTCACTTATACACACAAACATACATACATACGTACATGCATACATGATACAGACATACAGTAGTGACAATGTCATATTAGAGGGTAAATTTCTAGTGTTTGCCCATACTCTCCCACCTCCCCCAAACAAGTTTGGGGACCTGTGGGCAGAGCTGGGCAGTATTTAAATACATTTGTATTTAAATACGTATTTAAATACGTTTGTGTATTTAGAAATGTATTTATAAATACATTGTATTTAAATACTTTTAATATAAAAATGTAAATACTTTTTTATCAGTTAATTTGGCCATAAACCCGCCCAACTATCTGGCAATCCTGATGTTACAGTGAACCAGTGTTTTCATTTTCAAGGAAATTTCCTTATTTTTAGGAAATTTAGGCCTGAGAAGGAAATATCTAAGGAAACCCAAAATCGAAGGAAATCCTAAGGAAATCTAGTTTTTTTCGGACATGTTAAAATTTGTGTGTATTTAAAATGTATTTACAAATGTATTTAAATGCAATTGATGTATTTAGTATTTAAATACATTCGTAAAATGTATTTAGTATTTAAATACATTTATCCCATGTATTTAGTATTTAAATACATTCAATGTATTTAGTGCCCAGCTCTGCCTGTGGCATCTGCCTTCTCATCTCTTTCTCCTCTAACCTAACCAAACCTAACCTAACTTAAACAAATATAACCAAATATAACCTATCCTAACCTAACCTCTTGGGGGGGGGGGGGGGGGGGGGGGTCTCGACACTTCGGTCATCATTCTGTGAGGATCGTCAGTCAGGTTTACACGTCTCTGGACTCAGAAAAAATCCAATGAATTTTCCCTAGATCTAGGGAATTTTTTCAACACCCAACTCAAAAACTATGTGGTTGCGACGCATATTTTGTACCCCAGCCAAATATCTCACATTCCCCCAGGTCCCCAAGCTTGTTTTGTGGGAGAGGGGGAGTAGCCCCTATGGGCAAACACTAGAATAATACCTATTAGAGGGAGTGTGTGTAGAAAGAGCAAGAGGGAGAGGAAGGAGAGGAGGAGGAGGAGGAGGAGGAGGAGGAGGAGGAGGAGGAGGAAGAAGAGAGAGAAATAAGTATGAAAGATGAGAAAAGAGAGAGATAAAACAGAGAGAGAGAGAGAGAGAGAGAGAGAGAGAGAGAGAGAGAGAGAGAGAGAGAGAGAGAGAGAGAGAGAGAGAGAGTTTGTGTGTATGTGTGTGTCAGCGTGTGTGATAAGTCATTTTACCACCCAATTGTCATCATTTTGACTCCTACGTAGGCACGACCCTCCTACCTACCCTATGAACCAATCTCGCAGTCAAGTACACGGTTGGCAGGCGGGGCAATTTTTGGTATTATTCTAGTGTTTGCCCATACTCCCCCTCTCCCACAAAACAAGCTTGGGGACCTGGGGGAATGCCGGGATATTTGGCTGGGGTACAAAATATGCGTTGCAACCACATCGTTTCTGAGTTAGGGGTGTTGAAAATATTCCCTAGATCTAGGGAAAATTCATTGGATTTCTTCTGAGTCCAGAAACGTGTGAAGCTGACTGACGATCCTCACAGAATGATGACCGAAGTGTCGAGAACCCCCACCCCCATGGCTAAGAGGTTAGGTTATATTTGTTTAGGTTAGGTTAGGTTATATTTGGTTAGGCAAATTTCTCTAGATATAAGGAAATTTCCCTAGATCTAGGGAATTTTATCCCCCTACACAACTCTTAAATTACGTGTTTCCGACACAAAATTTGTTCCCCACCCGAAAACCCCGCATTCCCACAGGTCCCCAAACATGTTTGGGGACCTGTGGGAGAGTATGGGCAAACACTAGAATTTTACCCAATTTTTTTGCTATAAGTCTTTGGAACCAAATATACCTCAATACTATTTCCACATTTGATGGCAAGAAACTTCATATGATGATGGGCTTGAACTGCCGTGACTGTTATACAGTATATCCTGATCTGGCCACCAAGATTAGCCGGCCAATAACTATTTGCCGGATATCCGGTTATCCGGCCAAATCCCTATGCGGCACAACCCTAGTAAATTTCCAGATGAACACCGAACTTCCTTTGGTGGACGAAACAATTTTTCTCTGGTGAGTTTTGATGTGTTTTGAATTAATCTGATAACCGTTTTTGTAGCAAATAATATATATATTTTTTTTTTTTTCGATTTCCAAAAAATAAAAAAAATAAACAAATTGAACCTAACCTATCCTTTACCAAACATAACATAAACTAAACCTAACCTAACCTAACCTTTACCTAACTAAAAAATAAGAAATATATCATTTGAAACAGATACGGTTGGCAGATTAATTCAAAACACATCAACTCACCAGAAAAAAATAGTTTCGTCCACCAAAGTGTATTCGGTGTTCATCTGTAATAATACCAATTTTTTTTTTTTTATACGTATCTTCTTTACTAAACCAAACCCCACCGCTAACCTAACCTAACCTGATTTAACTTAACTTAAGTTTCTGTTTGAAATAACTGTAAATTTTCGGTAGTATATGTATCGCCATTATTATTCAATTGCGCCATGGGAAATGGGGTTCAAAATACTCAGAATGAAGAAATCTACACGATGATGTAGGTAAGAATCCTAGTTTTGAAAGTCCACTACCGAAATAATACCCTTTTCTATCTACGGCTGACAACAACAGGGATTTGTGAATACAAGCTGGAATTCTGGCCTTACAAACACTACAGGTAACAAAGCTGCATGATTAGCCAACATTTAGCCAACAATCAGTTTAAGCCCATCAAGCCCACTCTTGTGTTGTTCAAGTGACTTTATGATGATCACCATTTACTGAACCATTTATCCGGGACTAACTTGGATCAGCTTGATTGCTTTCCCTGGAGTGTTTGCGGCGTGTGTGGAGTGGTGGTGGTGGTGCAGGGCGGGAGACAGCCTTGTGGTCACTGGTCAGACCTGTCACACCACTCTCGCTCCCTCCTCCTCAAACCAAACTTCGTGTGTGGTGAAAATAGGGTTATACAGAGATAGACTCACATCTCAGGCCATCTTGATAGTTGTATATGTCTATTCTGGGTGTGTAAATGATTTGACAATGCAGCGTAACACGTGGGGGCACGTTAAACACAACGATCTTGTAACATAAAAGTCCCGCCGAGGCCGAAAACGCCAAGGTTTGTGTTGTGCTGTGTTCATTGATGCCACCTCAGGTTACCACCCTTACTGATTTCGTATTCTCATATTTTATTCATTTTTATCCTATTTTATTCACAAATATGAGAAAAACTAACACCTTTAAACATAAATTCAAGATAATAATGCACATATACACGCACACTCACTTCATTAGGTGTAGGAAAAGTGTACATGCCACTTGGTAACATTGCTGCGGGAACTTTTTGCTCAAATTCAAAACAAAAATTTCACAACCACGACTTTTTTATATATTTCATATAATGTTTCACCATATATGTTTCAATTCATTCACTGTAATGGCTCATAATTCATAGTATGGTAGCCAAAATGTGACTGCCATATCTGAACAGCCAAAATGGACCCGTTTACTTTACTTGAGGTAACGATTGATTTGAAATCTTCAAGCCTCATATAGTTGGGCAGTGATGTTGATTTTTCTATGTGAACAGTATTTTTGATGATACAGCCAATTTAAGTACAGGAAAATTTATACGCTCTAAAACGACTGGCGCCATGTTGTGACGTCAACAGCGCAGACAACAGAGCAAAACAGCTGTGAAGCGGCCGCTACTATATGTACTACCTACTAATACACCAACTTGCATTACCCCTACTACCGCAAGATGACCAGTAATCCTCCTTCAAGTGATGTAGTAGGTATTCACTGTGTTTGTGAATATGTAAATTGTAGTTTATAAGGAAAAAGTGGATAGACAGAGATAAGTGGCCCGTGACCCTAGGCACGTGATGACTTCTGGGATCGGCATTCCTTATAAGGAGCTTAAATGAACCTGCAATGACATGTACAGCTAGACAGATAGACGAACTCATAGAGGAACACGTAGAAATGTATGGCTTTCTTTCCCCACATAAGCAAAACATGCACCCTTCGTCACTCTACTCACCACTACAACCTTTACTAACCATACATTTCTACCTGTTCCTCTATGATCGAGTTCGTCTATCTCTCTAGCTATACATGTCATTGCAGGTTCATTTAAGCTCTCTATAAGGAATGCCGATCCCAGACGTCATCACTTGCCTAGTGTCACGGGCCACTTATCTGTCTATCCACTTTTTCCTTATAAACTACAACTTACATATTCACAAACACAGTGAATACCTACTACATCACTTGAAGGAGGATTACTGGTCATCTTGCGGTAGTATGGGTAATGCAAGTTAGTAAGGTTAGTTAGGTTAATAAAATATAACTATAATTTTACAAGGGTAGGTTAGGTTAGTATTTTTTTTTTTGGGGGGGGGGGGGGTCTCGTTATGAGGTAATTTAGTGAGATTTGGTTATGTTATGTTATAGTGAGGTTAATTAGTAATATTAAACACTATATTTTTGAGGGGTCCAGGGGGGTCGTTAAGGAGGGGAGGGGGGTGAAGGGGGCATCTCTCCCCCACTTTATAATTACAGTTTAGAGGTATCTGAAGGGATCTGTGAAGGTCTGGAGGAAAAAACACTAATAAGGGCGGGAAAGGACTCTAAAATTTTACCTAACTCAGTGCGTGTTGTATACATAACATGAAAAACCCAGCCTAGTCTCAATCCTACCTTTTGCAAAAGCCTTGCATACTGCATACCACTCCCGCAACTTATCACAGCTCAGCTAAAGCCTCACAGCTACATATCATTTGCAAGTTACTTATCCATGCACAAGTACATACATTAATAATACATCAAAATGGTCTTCACAGCAATAGTATGAATATTCCTTCATCGAGAAATCACGCCTTGCAGACATCCACCACTGTTTCCTCTTTTTCTTTTCTTTAGGCATAGTTATGAACACATTCTCTGGAGTTTTAATTGTGGTTTTTTTGCACATTGGCACAAAACAAGCATAATGTTGAATGCATAGATAGGTACTGCGGTCTGCTGAGCCAAAACAAGCCGATCAGCTGATCAGGCGAGATCTGAGTCTGTGCCTACTACGTCACAACCAATCACAGCGCGTTCCGCCGTGTTGTGATATTTTGGCCCAAAAAAAGGCATACATTTCATTTATGGTGCATTTCTCAGCAAAAAGAATATGAGTACAGTGATATGTAGCCTATAGTGCATCCAAAGCTTCATAATACTCCGTGTTTTAGGTGTGAGTAAACGGGTCCATTCCGGACGCCTTCACCCATAGAGGTATTATATTATTATTAAGGGCCATGCAGATCCTTGCATATAGTTATTTGTGGAGGTAAGTCAAAGTTTTTACAGAATTTCATGTGTAAATTAACATTTATATGAAATTGTGTACAGGGGTGTACTTATATAGGTAAAGATGGGGGCATATGCCCCGGGCAGGTGGTGCTCGTTAGCCATGGTAGGCAATCCACCTAGGCCCTGAGCCGAAAACTATGGTTGCCTGGCAGGAAGAGCATCCGGGCCGTAACACTCTTGCCAATAATTTAAATGATGAACGCCGACAATAGAATTGGAAGCGTATCATCGACCGTTTAAATGACAAGAACTTTGCAAGATCACCTGATAGATGGTTTTCATGATTGATAATGCATGAGGCTACAGGATTTAAGGAATTAACTATGCTTGGAAAATACAAAATATATATAGGTATGTATAGACTTATTTGCGTCTATGTTCTCTTATCATCTTTGCATCTTTCATCTATCAACATAATTTTTTCCACTCTTCCGGCTCTTTATTTCCTCAACATTTTCCATATGTTATGAAAGTCCTTGAAATTACCCATTTGCGTGCACAGATAAATGACAATACACGACATGACTGCATAAATCAGAGAAAAATGGTACCAGATGGTTGACAAAACTTAACCTAGAGACACGATGTACATAGCATAATACTTTTACTAAATCTTTTCCATGTGGTTCTATCATATAATCATGCATGAATACTATGGAAGGTCAAGATAAAAGCATAAATGTGGTCCAGAATTTTATCTGATCACGAATTCTTGTGACAATGGAGGACACTGGCTGGGAAAATAAAATATGTATAAGATTACATTCTGCACAATAGCATGCATAATCTGAATGAATAAATTACATAAATGAAATTCATTAAATAAAAGCTAACGTTCTGAAGAATCATAATGAAAAGAAGTTCAGTAAAATGTTCACCATGAGACTGAGGAGCAAGTGTTACTGTTGGAGGAGGGTGAGTGAGGTGGCGGGGTGGGTGGCCACCGCCGTGGTGGTGGAGGCGATCATCACCGAGCCCCTCGCCCGGCAGGCAGGGACAGGCAGCCACCCAAGCTTCACCGCACTCCATCGCCTCTTAGTACCACAAACACTTTCTTATAACTTAAACAAAAAATCAGTAGCTGCTTTATATCCTTGGTGCGGACTATAAAAATATCATATCTAATATTTAACATGAATAAAATGATGATTAAAAATAACTGAACTGATAGCTGCTTACATTAGAGGTAGTGAAGTGATATAAAAGTACATACTTGTGTAATTAATAATTAACATTAATGGGCTTTAACAATTGTAACATCAAATTCATCGAACTTATTATAAAGAATAAGATACATTTGATACAAACATTAGTCTCCACACTTAAAAAGGTACAAAAATTGCATAAAACTATAAAAGACTATACTAGATGCCACGTGTTAATAGACTCCTATTAAACCATAACAGACCTGAGGGTGTGCCGGTGACAGGCCAGACCACTCACTCTCAGCGTGACGGATACACACACACTATTTTTGGTCAATTGAAGTTTTCTATTTTTTTTGTACTATAGATATAAAGTATCAATAAGGATGAATGAAGTTTTTGTTCTGTCATACTTTGATTCATAAAGCCCAGGGTGAGGCTGCCCCCGCCCCTGCCTGGCCACAGGGGGAGGCAGGGAGGGAGGGGATCCCCGCCCATCGCCCACTGGACTCCATCATTCAGATTCAGGTGGTAAAAAGGTCAGGTCTAAAGGTAAAGCGATGGCCTGTATCCGTATTTCTAACTCTAAATGCCAACATTCTTTGGTTATCAACATTTTGCCCATCATGAAAGTGCTACATCTAGCTCCTCACTACACCGGTGCTACTGTGCAGTTACATCTACCAAAAGCTTCTGCCTACTTAGTTTGGTGAAGGTTTAGTGGGTAGCGATGCTATTAAGTAAACTAACCCTATCACTATTAACTTTGTTAACATAGATAGCACTATCTGTTGGTTAAAAAAATAATTGATAAATATAAATATTGCTAAAACAATCTACCGATGAGGCTTTAATGAAGCACACAACCCTTAATTAAGGTGGGAAATATGCATGACTACGCAAGCATCAAAGTTATAAGGGGATTATCACAATAAGTTTTGTGCCTGAATATTTTCCACTATAACAAAAAGGAAGACTGATCACTGCCATAGCCAGGCCTCACGACACCCTCACTGCTAAGATGAGGCGTCTCGGTAGCAGATGTGTTAATGGAAGAACGGAACTTTTAAAGAGATACAAGATCCATCTACAGAATCTGCAGCGGTGCCTCCCTCCTAGCCGGTTCACTCACTCACGGCCCCCAGTCTGGTCTGCGTCCGCACGGTGGTGGCCGTGTTGTTGGCTTCACTGTCCCTCTCAAGTGACCGCCGGTCCTCCAGGTACACTGTGTGGCCCTCGCTGCTGCACTGCACGGCCGGGCTGCCCGAGGGAAAGAGGTCCGACACAAACCGTGCCTGGAAGAGGGAGAGCAGTGTTTATGACTAGTAAGTAAGTTAGGTGAGGCATTATCATTTCTTAGTTAAGTGGAAGAATAAATATATGCATATTCTAAGACTCAAGGAAAATAATTATGGTCCAAATTCCTCTTATTTCAACAAAAGCTTTTGGGTAGTACTGCAGAGAAAACAAAGCATCTGGTGGAACCCACAGCCTGTATCAGCTGTGTATCCTTCCTCAATACCTTACACCATTACATTGCACTTATGTTAGGAAATGGGGGAAATATTTTTGTTAGACCAGAAAACAGAAAGAAGTTGACCGATTTTATGTCCCAGCTTTTAAACATCACAGGACCACATTCACACTGCTTGTTATGGCACCCCTCCTGTTGGGCGTTTTAAAACATACAATTCTCTTGAGCAAAGTGCACCATGCATGGCAAATCGCAATGCAAGGAATCAAGTTCTATGACCCTTGAGCACAAGATGCTGGTACAGGTTTGGAACAATAAGCAGAATGGAATGCACAAACGTGATGTTTGAGAGAAACAAATAACAGAATGAGGCAAAACATAAAAAAGTGACCCTGACCCTGGGATGGTCTAAACAAAGTGAGTCTTGGCGGGTGAGGAGGAGCGACTACACTCCTGCAGCTGTATCACGTCCGCACACTCGCGCTGCCGCTGCCTTTGATCGGCACTCCCACAAAATAGGTCCGACACAAACACTGACTAGAGGATTGCAAAGAGGCGGGGATGTGGGGAAACAGCATCTTAGGAACCATGTATATATCAGGGTCACAGTCAAGTTGAGAAGGAGCAGTTGGAAACTAAAGTAAAAACACTTGTTATAACACTTGCAGAAAACAATTATAAAAGATTTGAAAAATGCTAAAAAAAAAGGTGTAAACTGAGATCATATTACACAAATGCTTTATATATCACAGTGGGAAGTGTGGGAAGTAGTAGAACATAAGACACACTCACGACAAGAATTGCAATGGTTGTCCCGAGAAGAAAGCCAAAGAGGACGTCGGACCAATGGTGTTTGTAGTCAAAGATGCGGGACACCGTGGTGTAGAAGGTCATCATGAGACACAGGAACTGCAGGAAGGGACGCAGCAGTTTTGGGGTCTTGAACTTGTAGCGCATCTGCAGGTAGATCTGGAAAGGCGACATGACCTCACATCAACACCTGGCTAAGGCAATAAAAACGTTTTAATCCTGTATAACAATTTTGTGTTAATTTTGGACCTGTCAAAGTGTTAAGAGTTAAATGTAGTTGAAAATGGTGAAATAAGAATAGGGTTGACTGAAGGGGAGGCTTGATCTATCTCACTGATTCAGCATTACTTCTGATTATACCTTCTATTACATTCTTCCTTCTATTGCGTTTCATACTTCTAGCATGAGAGGGATACTTCTAGCATGAGAGGGGCAAGTTAGTAGTATTATTGAACCATCAGGCAATAATTTCGTATATCACCTACCAAAGACTACTCTATACTGGACTTGCTACTCATTTTGGGCTATTTCCAGTGGAGGCCAGTTTTGCGATTCCTGCCATTTTCGAACATCACTCCCTTTTCCCTTCCTATGGTTTATCAGTATATATGAGATACCGTTATCTTCGTACATGTTTGTTCTATAATATTATCAAATAAAAAAACAGTAAAATGCAATAAAGAAATGCCATTATGAGAGAGTTAAGAAATATGCATGAACTTAATATTCACTTGAACTCATCGCCATTTAATATTTTGTGAGAAAACATTTTAGATGCTAGCGATAGAAAGAAGCGGATTTTCATTAGCTTTCCATTGCTATATTTCGTTTTCTGATAAATGAATCATAACCATGCATAAATTAGCGTTAACTAAAAAAATAACATCATCTATTGGGATAATTACCCGATGGATGATGTTATTTATTTAGTTAACGCTAATTTATGCATGGTTCTAATTCATTTATCAGAAAATGTAATATAGCAATGGAAAGCTAATTAAATTCCGCTTCTATTGATATGTTGCATGTAAAAAGTCTTCACGCAAAATATCAAATTGCGATGAGTTTAAGTGAATATAAAAGTTCATGCATATTTCTTCAGTCTCATAATGGAATTTCTTAAGTGTATTTTACAGTTTTTTATTTGATAATATTATAGAACAAACATTCACGAAGATAACAGTGTATCATTTATACTGATATATGCCATAGTCTACTGTATACATGGAAAACTTTTTTACTTGCCGATACGATTGATGATGTTATTTTTTTAGTTAACGCTAATTTAGGCATGGTGGTAATTCATTGATCAGAAAACGAAATATATCAATGGAAAGCTAATGAAAATCCGCTTCTTTCTATCGCTAGCATCTAAAATGTTTTCTCGCAAAATATTAAATGGCGAAGAGTTTAAGTATATATTGAGGTCATGCATATTTCTTCACTCTGTCATAATGGCATTTCTTTAGTGTATTTTACTGTTTTTTATTTGATAATATTATAGAACAAACAGTTACGAAGATAACGGTATATCATATATACTGATAAACCTTAGGAAGGGAAATAGGGGTGATGTTAAAAAATGGCAGGAATCGCAAAACTGGCCTCCACTGGTCATGGGCGGGTTGGCGCGGGGCACGAGTAGCAAGTCCAGTATAGAGTAGTCTTTGCACCTACACTTGAAATATGAAAAGATACTGGATATACAAATTAATGGCCAATTCTATTTGTGTAAAGTAGCAGTAATTTGCACCCCCTACTAAGAACATGAGATTTGGCTGATCATTTCTTGGTAATGTGTTAATGCTGAGTGGTATCCTGAGTAGAGATCTGCAAGTATGATGCATGTGTTTTAGCTGTTTGTTTGTTCTTTGTGGGTGTCCCAGATGGAAGGATGTGATAAATGTTGTCAAGCCTGTCCCGTAAAACTTGTGTGGCAATTTGTAGATGGATGCGCTTTAGCACTATAATATTTGTAATGGTCAGTGATAAGTTACAGCTGCTCTGGGCACCACCTCTTGCACTGTCCCTGTGGAGAACCATGACTGGGAACACGAGGATGCTGCTACACTGCCACCTTCCAAACATGGGCTGAAGGGTGATGAACAACACACACAACCTGACTTACTGTTCTGTATTGTGTGCCACTGCTTCGTGTGTGTGTGTGCGACCCTACACTCACCACGAGGTAGACCATGGTGTAGGCTGAGAAGGATGCATGGCCTGAGGGGAAGGACAGCCGTGACTCCTTCATCCTGTGGGCGTCGTCATTGGTGCATGGGATGGGGTCGATGTAGGTCAAGTTACAGTTAATCTGGAGGTAAACATGTAAACTGTGACCCTCCAAGACACGGCTTTGGATATGTTCATGATTTCTCTATTATGTACACAATGCTATCCAAGGTAATAAGTGAGATGGTCATATGATAAACTTTAAGATATATAATGTCTGCCTAAATTCAAGAGTAACCAGACTGTCCATAGAAGTGGGACAAAGTCAATACACATAAATCATCTGTTTAAACAAAAGGGAACATCTTGTCAACAAACTATACAAACCACACATAATGTAAAACACATCTGGCCAAACCAACATGGGAAGCAGCTGTACCTTTGACCAGTCTGGCTTGCAGATGCTGATGAAGTGAGGTCTGAGGCGTCCCACAGAGTACTTGGCAATGTCGGTGGTGAGCTGGGAGCAGGCACACCCAAAGAGGAACGCTCCAACCGAAGCGTAACATCCCCACATCCATGAATGAATCCGGCGGTTACACATCTGGACAGACTTTCCGATCTGCTGGTGTCGTGCCCGCCAGCCCTCCAGCAGCACCATCTGTGGCAGCCATCACAGCCACAGCAGACAGATGGTAAGCACACAGCTCAACACTCCCCTACGGCTGCATTATACTTGATTACCTTACTCAGTGTAAACTCTAATTCAAACATGATTTTAGCGAGGCATTCAATTTTCTATACTTCATTAGCTTACAGCTTCAAACATGAAGACTTAAGATTTCAGCTCTCACTTCATAAAGTTTTAATCCTTCATTATGTGCTCAAAATGGTCTTTAGTGTATCAAAATATGGAATGATTCTTGACATTATTTAATAGGCAGAGTGAAGGTTTAATAGTTGACACACATTTATTTTTTAACACCAGGATAATATTAGGTATAAAAGCTAAGTGGCTGTATCATAAACTAGCCATGAAGATGCTTATCATGCTTAATTGTTATTTCTTTCAGGAGGACTTCGTGCTTGGGTTTGGGAGATGGTTGTAAATATGTACACATTATATATATGCAAATACACTGTAGTTTGGAGTCAGTATAAGCCTGGCACAAAGATAAGAACAATTCCATCACCGAGGTTAACTATGGCAGTTCAGTGCTGGTAATATATATACATAATGTGTATATATATATAAAGTATGTACACATGCACTTTCTACAGGGGGTTATCAGTACAGGGCAGCACTGGCAGGGTGAGTGAGTGGCTTCCCTCCTGGTTCCCCTGCGGAGTGTTAGGACCATCACCAGGGCCAGGCAGGTGGTGCATTGTCTCCTACACCACCACACACCTGCTTCTGAGCACAGGCAGGCATGAATCTTATCTCACAGTTCCAGTGACTATCAGTGCCTGTGGTGTATGGTGTACAGTGACATCATCATTAGTGTGGTGTGAGGGGCCACCACCCTGCTTGCCCCACCCACCCCCAACGCATGGTCTCCAGAACTTCCATGAAGGTAATTATGACCCACCGAGACCGTCACACTCGCCTGCTTTGATTAATGTCTTACAGGTTAGGTTGTTTGGCTGCTCGGAGTGACTTGCGGTTATCATGTCAAGTTCTGGAATGTGGAAGACGGTGCATAGAAAAGTCTACACATGAATTGCCATCATCTAGTGCCAAGCTAATTCAGGGGGCCGAGGTGTGAGTGTGGGGAGGTGGTGGTGGTGAAGGGAAGGAGAAGGGTAGTGGTGGTGGTGGTGAAGGGAAGAAGGGTGGTTGTTAAGGCAGGGAGAAGGGTAGTGGTGGTGGTGGTGGTGGTGAAGGGAAGAAGACGGGTGGTGGTGAAGGCAGGGAGAAGGGTAGTGGTGGTGGTGGTGAAGGGAAGAAGGGTGGTGGTGGTGGTGGTGAAGGGAAGGAGAAGGGTAGTGGTGGTGGTGAAGGGAAGAAGACGGGTGGTGGTGAAGGCAGGGAGAAGGGTAGTGGTGGTGGTGAAGGGAAGAAGACGGGTGGTGGTGAAGGCAGGGAGAAGGGTAGTAGTGGTGGTGGTGGTGGTGAAGGGAAGAAGGGTGGTGGTGGTGGTGGTGAAGGGAAGGAGAAGGGTAGTGGTGGTGAAGGGAAGAAGGGTGGTTGTGGTGGTGGTGAAGGGAAGGAGAATGGTAGTAGTAGTAGTAGTGGTGGTGGTGGTGGTGGTGGTGGTGGTGGTGAAGGGAAGGAGAAGGGTGGTGGTGGTGGTGGTGAAGGGAAGGAAAATGTGTGTAAGGGTATGTGCACCAAGTGTTAATTCTGTAACTCGTTTAGTGCAGATCAGAGACATTAAATCCTGAGACACAGCTCTTACTCTTAATTCCCAAAATGTAATGAGAGTAGATTTCAGTTTTCTGTGCTGCAGTGACTATGGATCCAAAACTATGTATCATTAAAGCATACCATTAACAAATGTGAATATTTCAGCTTATTGTGACAGACATTTATTATTTTTGCATTTCCCACGTCTCCACATTTACCACTTTACATACATAGTTGGCTTTGTTGCAGAATGCAGTACTACGTATATGATTTTGTTAGGCAGTTAAACGTTATCTGTTAAAAGCGCTTGTGCTATGTTCAGTGGCTAGTCTCAAAAACTTCCTGGTCACTGAGTTAGAAAAATAAAATAATAAAACCATTGCTTGGCTTTCCTTTCAAAGCTTTGTTTGATTACTACTCAGTGTATGGAACAATCACAATGCATATCAATCTTATGTTGAGAGATACCTCCCCTACTATTGCTCTCTTTAACCTTATCTTGTCTCTGATATCAGGTGGGTGAATTTGACTGATGCATTTGGACATTTCCTTCTAAGCATTCTCATTGTGCACAAGACAGCTGATAAGAACACCTGTCATAACCCAGTCATCTGGTGGTGAACTATATCATTCCTCCGCTTCCCCTTCTGACACCTCAACTGCGGGTATCTACCGGAACAAAACATGCAGTCACACGTCTAGAGGTGTGGTGGAGTGCAGGTGTGGTGGTGGTATAGGGTGGAGAGGAGGAAGGGTATAGAATGGAGGGGATGTAAGGCAGGGGCAGGGTGGCATGGAGTGGCCTGGCAGGGAGTCCACCACGGGCCCCACTTACCGTCAGGGCTGGCAGAAACATGCCCACCACATACAGCACCCCAGTGGACACAGATGAGTCCTTATAAGGGTAACGCAGGCTTTCGTCGTTGCAGTGAAACCCGCGCTCTACTGGCTTGCCCAACAGAAAGAACAGAAGGATAGGGATGCCCACTGGAAAACAAGAGGGACAGTAGGGGCAAAAAATGAGTGAGGAGGCAGTGGCGAGGGGGTGGCATTCCACGGGGGGTGACAATAACATGCAGGCCACACCCCCACCCGGGTTGCTGCGGGATGGGTGGCGGGGGTGGGGGAAGGAAGGGGTTGTGGAGGAGTAACCACTGGGCACTGAGCTCCCCTCGGAGGCTCCTCTTGGCTACAGTGAGGCCTTGGTGTTAGTGGCAGGGTCATGAGAGACCCTCCTGACTCCCAACATCAACCTCAGGGCATCATCATCAACACCAGCAGCAGCAGCGGAAGAGAGATGGCACATAACACAAAGTGACTAATAATGATAGGAGAAGCAGGATTCCATGTGTCTGTATGTTCCCTGCTGCCATGACCTACTTCCGAAAAAGGGGGTTATAATTAGGCTACTAGCGCACCTCACGCTAACTCACAGAAGCGTCTACAACCTATCACTCACTCTTGGCCAAATGTGGATCACAGCGACAATAATTAAAAGTAATGTAACTAAAAACATTTTACAGAAAAAAATTCTACAGCTTATGCCAGATAAGGTGGTGTTGATGGTATGGATCGTACATGTTAAGGAAAAAATAAAAAACTGGCAAACAGCATTCTGTGGATGAGGAACTTTCATTAATGTACCTTTCTCAAACTGTCTGTGGATGAACATGTACTAGAGTGCTGGGGCGTGAGTGGGCTGGGGGGCTGGCGGGCTGGCGGGCTGGGGTGCATTGAAGTTAGCAAACACAGGCATTTCTTCATCAACATTTTTTAATTGTTTCACTAAGACAAAGGACACACCCCAAAAATGAACACTGCATAAATTATTGTCATAGCTTCAATCTTTGTTTATCCTGTATGAATATACATGTACAGTAATCCCTCACTTTAACGAACCAATTGGGAGAAGGAGGTGACGTTATATCCAAAAATCCGTTATATCCGAGGGATCCGAACTTTACGCATGTAACAAACTTTGTTAGTTATACGAGGTGAAAGTTCACTAATTCCCACCATTTCCGTGTATAATGAACTTTGTTCTTTACATTGGATGAAAGTTTGTATACTTATGTACATGCAGCCATCACAAATACTACACACATACAGGGAAATAAAAATAATACATAGTAGGTACTACTTACATTGGTAAGGCACGGGAAGACACAAGAGGAGGCGTTTACAATCGGGCGGACAAAGCCAGACTGATCAGTGCGCTGTGCACCGCCCACTTGGCTTTGTTTCCACTGGCGCCGACCAACCTGTGTGCCGGCCGACCCACCATCAAACTAAAAGCTACATTTACCGAACTTATTCGGTAAATCCCCGCATATACCGGACTGGCAGAGAAAGTTCGTTAAAAGCCTAAATTTGTTATATAGAGGTCCGTAAAAGCGAGGGTTTACTGTAATTTCCCTCCTTCCTCTTCACCCACCTTTCCTCATAACCATTTCTAAGATCAGCTACTACATGACTTGTGAATCAAAAGCATTGAGGAGAAAATGATTTAACAAGAACTGTACGTATGCTTGAATTTACGTAACAGGTTGACGAGATCTGAGTGTGTCCTGTGGAGCTACTTTGATGCCACTGTGGGGGTGTTCCTCCCTGGGTGTGGGGGAAGCTGGGAAGACCCACCTACTTGTGACTTGCAGATGAAGCAGGAGGTTCGTACATAATGACGGCAGCCTGGTTTCCTTACACATATCAAAGGTCTGGGTGAGATACATGTACCAGAGTTAATAGCATACCAGAGTAGTAGTTATAAGACATGCTTCGTCAATTAGTGGGCATCCATAGAGGGACTGAAGGAAATTTAGCAGTCTCAGGCTACAGGATTAGTGATAAGGGTGATTGCCAGGTCAAGTGCAAGTAGCTGGGAGGCCTTGGTTGTCACACCGAGCTGCACGCCTGTTGATGCCTGCCTGCCTGCCTGCCTGCCTGCCTGCCGCCTCCTAGGGTTGTTGGCACCACGCACAGAGCCATGCATCCCACACTCACCACTCACATCCCTGTCATACCACATCTTTATACTTGCTGCTTAGAGTTACATAAGGGTGTGACACTATCTAGGGTTAGCAAGGTATAAAATTATTTGTGGATACTTTACCTACCACTGTGGTTATATAAATGATTTGGCAATGTATCATCAAAGAGGTAAAGTTTTATGCTTGAAAGGATATTGGAATTAAGGGTCAAAATATTCAACTTGTGGTAGTTTTAATTATAAAAATGGGTCAGATTTTCAGTCAAAACGTGTCTTCTCAATACTGATGAGCAGATAACACAAGAAATTAAAATAAATAACTATTTCTCAATAGTTACAGGAGCGTGTAGCTGTAAAATTTAGCACAATGATAAGTTTCTCCTTCGCTATACAGGCATGAATCTAATAATCCATCCCATAAGTTACATAGTTACTCACTTGTATGTAAAGATGATTGCAAATGTTCTCTTACTGATAAATTTATGTCATATATGGGACCAAAATGCAGTTACCATGTTTCCACTTTAAATATACGTACATAACATGAAGAATTTATGGGAGGGGGGTTACTACTATATAACACTTTGCAAGGTGTCAATTCACTGTCTTCACAGGATTGGCGAGGGATGAATTGCTATGGTCTGTTAGCAAACAACCCAAGCTCTAGTCTTTCAACTCCACACTTAAGAATCATGACAGTGACTGATAATATTGGGGTTCATTACACACGGCAACATAAAGATACCTTTGATGGCATGCTCATAAACACACACATATGCATACAACTTAAATATTATAGCTATTTCCTTGCATCATATTGAAAAAACCAGAAACCTTTGACCAAGTTGAAACATATAGCTACTGTATGTACAAATAAGTGCGCTACACAATGCTGTACATACTAAACGTCTAATTAAGGATGTACATTGTACAGGATGAAAAATGTACAAAATTCCACTACGACCAGGGTTTGGAATGAGTGGTGGGAGGGAGGGGTTGGAGGCAGACCTGGGATGGGAGTGGTGGGGGTGCTGCAGGCAGTGCCAACAGTGTGGGGGCAGGGCACAGGCAGAGGCACCTTCCTGCACCCTCCTCTAGGTGGCACTCAACAGGCATGACCAGCTAGGAGGCACAACACTACTGGGTCATCATACCAGTACAGTTGCTGACTCACTTACTCACTGATCCCCGTCCTTCCCTTCCCCCCAAAAGACACCCAGAGCCAGGATAGGCCTGCCAATGGGTCGAAGAGGAGAGTCTTCCCAACTTACCAGCGCCACGGGCATGGCCACCCCAAAAAGCAGGAGTGCGGCATCTGACACGGTCTCGTGATCAGTAAAGGGGTAGCCTATTGAGTTGTCATTGCAAAACATGCCCCGTTCAAAGGGGGACCACACTTTCTTCACCACAAATATGCAGCCTCCCACTGAAAAAATTAGAAGGATTCAACAAGGGTTTATGATGCACTTCCAGAAGTAGAGCAGCGTCCTCCCTTGGGATGTCCTGCCAGTTGAGGCCTTCACCCTTCACCCTCAGGGGTTAGGCACTGAAGCAGGGACACACTACACACTACCTTGGTAATAGCAGGTTGGAGTACAGCACACTGACTGAGATTTGCCTGTAGGTTTTAAAGTGAATGGTGAATGGTTCACAACAGCTTACTTATTACCAAGGTAGTAACATTTCCTTACTTTGACTCAGATGTGTCTGTAGTCAAGGGCGTCCACTGGCTCTTCATAGGGGGAGGGGAGGGGGGTTAAGGAATATACGTATCCCACTCTCATAACCATTGCTTAAATCCCTAGTATCCCTGGGCCTTGGTATGGCTTACTTAGGGGAGGGGGGGGGTGATAGGGGAGTGCTGCGAGTTCTTACAGCCAGGGGCAGGGGGAGGGTTTGGAGAATGGGAGCCCTCTTGAAAAAAATTGAAATTAGACAAAGCTCAAAAGGTATATATTTTAAGTCCATATGAAATGGGTACTTGGATACTTCTTTCATCCTCTGATAGATATTCAGTGCTTACTTCCAAACCCTGTCGCCCTTGGTTGAGCAGCCTGATCCAAGGGGAGGAGCAAAGGATCTGCTTGCCCCCTCCCCTCCCCCAGCGGACACCCATGCCTGCTGTAGTGTTCATACCGAGTAAGAAAAAGGAGCAGATGAAGCTTGGCTATGAAATATGTAGCATAAGCCGAAACAGAACTGCCACTGCCTCCAGTTATGGATATTGCTCTCTGCTTGGCTTTGGCTGTAAACTAGTGAGTAAGAGAGTAAGAGTAAGAAGCAGGTTATTCTGGGAGGCACACCATGACACACTTACTGCCATAAGAACTCGTATCATATTCTGATGACCTCAACGACCATGTGATTTATTGTATGCATACTAAGAGATAGGTTGTATGTCTTTATATAAAAATGCTATTAATAAGCTGATATTTAGTGATATTCGTTATGAGAAGATTGTGTTAAATTTGAGTTATAGTTACATCTTTTCTGAAACTAATGTATACAGACATTAATTAATAGACAGATATTGCCAACAAATTCCATGATATACTAAAAAAAATTGCTTTATGGGTCCCCAACTCTTGCCTCACACTACACACCACCACAACCGCCCAACAACCTGCACCATCTGAAGCAATTCTTGGCAGGATGAAGTCAACACTTTAATTCTACTTATTTCATCACCTAGTGACTACAACCTAAAATTAATCTGCCATAATAGTCTTGTGGTCATGCATTGATGTTGGTGGTACTGTAGTGACTATGACAAGCAACCACTTGACTATGTATTTCCAAGGTGACTGGGTATGACTGTTGCTCGCCGCACCTCATTATCCTAATACTATGATGCTGCTGATAAGATAGCACTGTCGGTGAAACATTATGTCATGAGGGAGGGGACTTGTCAGGATTGAGATAAGGTGCCGCGTGTGTTTTATCTACATGCATAGGGGAAGAAAGGTTGGTAGACGTAGCTTGGGGTTCTTAGTTTGATCAGGTAATGTTGTGGTTATTCTCAGGTGGAATATTTGCTTGACTGACTGCAGTGGCGGCTCGTGATCAGAGCTGGGCAGTATTTAAATACGTATTTAAATACATTCGTGTATTTAGAAATGTATTTATAAATACATTGGTTGTCAGGTATTTAAATACAGTATTTAAATACTTTCATGAGTATTTAAATACTCATAATATAAAAATGTAAATACGTACTTTTTTATCAGTTAATTTGGCCATAAACCCGCCCAACTATCTGGCAACCCTGATGTTACAGTGAACCAGGGTTTCCACTATCAAGGAAATTTCCTTATTTTAAGGAAATTTAGGCCTGCGAAGGAAATTTCAAAGGAAACCCAAAATCTAAGGAAATCCTTAGGAAATCCAGTTTTTTCGGACATGTTAAAATGTGTGTGTATTTAAAATGTATTTACAAATGTATTTAAATACAATTGATGTATTTAGTATTTAGTATTTAAATACATTCGTAAAATGTATTTAGTATTTAAATACATTTCTCCCATGTACTTAGTATTTAGTATTTAAATACATTCAATGTATTTAGTGCCCAGCTCTGCTCGTGATAAAATACAATGAGGGACTGCAAGCTTCACACAACAGTAGGATACACAAATTTTACCTATCTCAAGTATGAGTTGTAGTTGATGTTCACGGATTTCAGGGCATGGTAGTAGTGGTGGTGGTAGGAGGGATGGTGGGGGTGGTAGTAGACGGGATGGCTGAGGTGGTGATGGTAGAATTACAGTATTACTTGAAAATAAAGTCGGTACTGCTTGATTTCAGTCTTTTCATTTAGTGTCAGCTGGGATAAGTTGATGTTTTGCAAATACTTCACTGTATTTTCCATAGTCATAGGGTAAGTAAAGAAAGTACAATTTAACCACACCGTCTACACTCTACACGCACTGTAAACACGAGAGGGACGAGACTTAGCTGCCTCGACTACAGCTCATTGTTTTCACAAGTGGCGCGGCGGCGGCGCAGACATGAATCGTACAGCAAATATGAAAATAACTTACAATTTTGGTCTGGTTTTAATGAAAATTCATTTAGTAACGTATTGAAAATAATTAAATAACATATAATTGCCCTGAGGGTGGTGAATGATTGGAATGGACTCAGTCGTCAGGTGGTTAGTGCAGAGTCTATTGGGGTCTTTAAAAGGAGTCTGGATAAATTCATGGATGGGGAAGAGAGGTGGATATAGGTAGAGTTAGATAACAGGAACTCCCTCGTGTAGGTCTCACGGCCTCTTGTAGCTTCCTTACTTTCTTATGTTCTTATATAATGACTTTTTATTATGATATATTTGTTAATAGTGTATCAATTCTGCTGTGTCTCTAAAGGCATAATACACCTGGCAGTGAGTGTCTGGGGGTGCTGCAGCTCTGCAGCCCTATGCCACGAGCCGCCACTGACTGACTTGACTGATATATGAGTCAGTTCTTCTCATCTAACAGGAGATTTCTAAGCAATTTTGGTTATGTGTAAATCAGGCATCTAGTCTATTGCCGCAAGTCTTCTTTACAGGACGTAATGCAATATCTTCCCTAGTTTGACCTCAATATCAGAATGTTTACCCCATTGCCATAAGTCTTTTCTAACAGGACGTAATGCAATATCTTTCCTAGTTTGACCTCAATATCAGAATGTTTACCCCATTGCCATAAGTCTTTTCTAACAGGACGTAATGCAATATCTTTCCTAGTCTGCCCTCAATATCATGTTTACCCCCATTTCATCCAGTCATGCTCATCCTGTCTATCTTTACGACCTTTATATTTATCCATGCACTCTGCCTGCCTGCCCTCTTCACTTTCCCTCAAGTTTACTTCTCAACTAGTTCTCACTCCTCACTGGTTGGGTAATCTCTCAGAGCTGCACTGCATACCCACTTCACCGGGTTCTGTTCAGCATGCTCCAAGCTCTTGAACCTCACTGGCTCAAATATCACGATCATATAGAATTGCACTTCTCACATGTAAGTGGTACACAGACTACCTTTCATGTGCTGTGCAAGCCCTGTGCACAGTGCTCTAGTTATTCTGCTCACGTGCCACCACTTCCTGTCTTACAACTCTAACTTCATGAAAGAAACATGTTACGGTAATCCCTAACCCATGCTTGCATAACCTGTTGCAACACCTTCAATGACTAACACAAGGATATTGCCATTAATGAAATTCCCACAAAACCTTTCTTCGCACGACTGTTAAAAGAAACAATATAAAAAATAAGAATAAAGAAAAAGTTTATAAAAAATAGGGGTAAATATGCTGTTTCAACCAACACTCCCTACTGACCAATACCCTCCTGACATAACTGGGGGAGCTGTGCCCCCCCAGACCCCACTGCTAGTTCACTAATCTAACCTGGGCATTGATTACGTAACCTAGCCTCACTGGGGGGGTATAACAAAATGGGTTGTGAATGTCTTGGGGCATTGTTGACTCCTGCCTTAAGGATTTCCCGCGTCATCTTCCTACGCCCCCCCACCCCCACCCAAGGCCAACAGAGGTGAGCCGCACCGGACATGACACACACACACACACACCTGAGTACACGGACACGGACAAGTAAAGAAAATGAAGCAATACTAATATGTCATCAACAGTCGGGTCATATTATAGACTTGGGTCAATACCTGTCACTACAATAATAGAATAGGTACACAAATGTATGGGTAATACATGACACTTCCTTGAAAACATCGCCGCAACCACCACCACCACCACCTCTGAAACACTATCTTCTGGGTACTATAAATAATGCTCACATGTGTGTCTCGGGTGTTTGCAGCGCCCACACCCACGCCCACGTCCACTTCACCCCTCACATGCATTCTTCCTCTTTGGTATATATGTATTAATGGCAATAGTTATGCATCCACGCATTAACATACCCTCCCCCCTTCACATACCCTTCACAACTTAATACTGTGTTTCTCTCACCTGTCAGCAGGATGATCGTGTCTATGACCACCCTGATTATATATTTAGTCTCCATTATTGACATAGATGAAAGCTGCCCGGAGCGAGGACTGAGACACCCACCCCCTCCGATTGTAGATGCCTGACTGAGGGGGGAGTGAGGGGTTGAGGGCATTTGAGGGACTGCAGGGTTACTGCTTTTCATTTATTTAAGGAATTTCTATTTACCATTTCTAAAGCTTATTATTGATTACGATGAGTTAAAATGAATAAATCAAATATAATCATGTAATCATTGTTTTCTATTCTACTTCAAGTATCAAGTAAGTACTTACGTAATACTAACTATTATAACTGCTCCTATGCAATTTGTATGTTTCTGTGGCTTTGTCCTATGTCTTTTGCCCTGTTTCTTGTCTTTACTACAGGCATGTGTCTGTTGTATGGGTGAAATAAAGATACTATTTATAATTATCATTAAATCAATGAAAAAAAATAAGTTTGTCTTTCAGTTATAAACTCCACAACATTCCAGGATGAGTGATGTTTACACGCACTGGAGATTCATCACTCGTTATAACACAAAGCTAACACATCCAGGTATCTCATGCATGTCAGAGGAATTAAATAAAGAACTTTGCTTTATTCAGAACTATAAGATATTAGCCAGAAACATCAAATACGTAAAATACCTAAAAATCTAACCCTAAAACCCTTGCAAATACAAAAGACTCCCCCTACCGTAACATAAACAAAATCCCTGAAATCATTATAAATACCGCATTGTTGAGCTAGGTAAAGAGACTAAAAATATAACATTTTAAGACACTGAAGGAAGAAGATGTAAGAAAATCAAGTACTTTATCTTTAAAAATAAAGGATTTGAAGCTGTATTCGATTCTATTTTCTTATTGTGTTTGTGTCACTTATAGCGTCTAGGCAGTGTCATGGTGGACGTGGGGGAGGGTGGACGCGCGTCAGTGTTTCCTTCTTTATAATGGAATTTCCGAGGAATACTGAGAAAGACTCCATCGTTCCAGGTGAGTATTGACCCATAAGACCCTACGTGACCTGACCTTCACCTCCTATGACCCATTTTATTCGTATTTACCTTGAAATGTGCTTGTTTCAGGTCGTGTTATTATTGTTCTATTTGGTTTTATGTTGTTTTATAATGATATTATTGTTGTTTTGGATTTATGTTTATTGTTATCGTGGGGTTTTAGGGTAATTTGTTATTGTTGTCACTTCTTATTATTTTGGTATTATTCTAGTGTTTGCCCATACTCCCCCTCTCCCACAAAACAAGCTTGGGGACCTGGGGGAATGCGGGATATTTGGCTGGGGTACAAAATATGCATCGCAACCACATAGTTTTTGAGTTAGGGGTGTAGAAAAAATTCCCTAAATCTAGGGAAAATTCATTGGCTTTCTTCTGAGTCCAGAGACGTGTGAAGCTGACTGACGATCTTCACAGAATGATGACCGAAGTGTCGAGAACCCCCCCCCCCTCCCCAACCCCCCGCTAGGAGGTGAGGTTAGGGTAGGTTAGGCTAGATTTGGTTAGGTTAGGTTAGGTTGGATTTGGTTAGGTTAGCTTAGGTTAGATTTGGTTTGGTTAGGTTATCGGTGGGTCAAGCCCCCCGCTAGGTTAGGTTAATTTTGGTTAGGCGAATTTCTCTAGATATAATGAAATTACCCTAGATCTAGGGAATTTTAACCCCCTACACAACTCTTAAATTACGTGTTTCCGACGCATAATTTGTTCCCCACCCGGAAAACCCCGCATTCCGCAGGTCCCCAAACTTGTTTGGGGACCTGTGGGAGAGTATGGGCAAACACTAGAAATTTACCTTTTTTATTTCCAACGGGTGCTATTGTAGGGGTTAGAAATGCTGCAAATTGTTAGATCTACAAATTGAGGACGGTCATAACTACTTTTTTTTCTGTTTAACGTCAGTTTTTCCCATAATATTTTATGAGGTTAGACGACCGATGATGCGCTTCCAACTATCTCTTATCCGTTGCCTCAACTTCTTCAATGCCAATGCTGCCAGATCCTCTTCAACACATTGCCTCCTGTTACAACTACGTGCCGTTATAACAAACACTGCGTTTATGACTACGTGCCTTGTAATGCATCAAACTGCAGTAGAACCGTTCACCCCATGAACACACATTATATATATAAAAAAATACAAACGAACATACGAATCATATAAAAACACACACAAGCAACCCCCAGTTATGCCAGGGGAGTATTGGCCAAGAGGGAGTTTTGTACTAAACTGCAGTTTTATCTTTTCCTCTATCTTACTTTTGTAGGTGTTAAGTAAAGCATGCTGAGTTATGCGATTTACTTGTTTGTTTATTCTATTATTATTTGATGGGAAAAAAAAAAAAGAAAAAAAAAGGGGGCTATTTGCTTAGTTTAATTTTTCTGTTCTATTTGGTCTTCTATATATATATATATTTTTACAAGTATTTAATATTTGTTTTTAATTGTCCGTCATATTTCCTATTTGTTCATGGTAGAGTGAACAAAGGATATGTTGAGGAAGCAGTAAAATGTGTATATATACTTATGTTTTTTTGTAAAATGTCACGTTCCTTGGTTTTTCTTGCATAAATTTGACTGACTGGTAACTATAATACATGAGAGAGAGAGAGAGAGAGAGAGAGAGAGAGAGAGAGAGAGAGAGAGAGAGAGAGAGAGAGAGAGCGCACTTGTCTTAAGAGTGCCACATACATATGGCCATCTTGATATAACTTTAGTAGGAGGGAGGAAGGGAGGGAGGGAGGGAATGAGAGACGGGTACAGAGGGAGAGAAGAAGGGAGGGAAGGAGGACAAAGAGAACAATACTTAATAATAATGATAACTTAGCATCATATAAGAGATCATAAACTAGAACATTATATATAACAATGATTTCAGTAACATCCCATCAGATTCACTACCCTTAAGAAAATCATCATACTTTAACAACCTAAACTAAACTATCACAATATATATGTAATAATTGTAGTAATATTCCATGAACTGCTTAACTATACTGAAAATCTAGGTACCTATTCTCACCATGTAAATGCCAGCTAGCTAACTTACTAACTAACACTTCTTCCACTAACTAACACTTCTTCCACTAACTAACACTTCTTCCACTAACTAACACTTCTTCCACTAACTAACACTTCTTCCACTAACTAACACTTCTTCCACTAACTAACACTTCTTCCACTAATTAACACTTCTTCCACTAATTAACACTTCTTCCACTAACTAACACTTCTTCCACTAACTAACACTTCTTCCACCAACTAACACTTCTTCCACTAACTAACACTTCTTCCACTAACTAACACTTCTTCCATATTACAATACCTAAAGAATATGAGTAAGAAAAACAAAATAGGAATAGGATCAGATAATAGGAAGTAAGGAGACTAACTGAACAAAATATAATGATAGAATTGAAACATACAACAAAGATGAATACAAGAAAAGAAAGGAATACACATGGATAAGAATAAATAGCAAGGAACAAGGGTCAGATAATATATAGAATACTATAGTCTATTCACTTAAGCTGGATTCTTGGGAGCTGCTCGATGCCTACCCGAGTATGTAAGGACGTCGCTGATTGGCTGATGCACGCGGGTTGGGTGGTGATGGTGGTGGTATTTTGGTAGCCTCAGCCAATCAGCGACGTCCTTACATACTCAGGTAGGCATCGAGCAGCTCCCAAGAATCCAGCTTAAGTGAATAGACTATAGTGTAGAATACTTAACCCCTTGACACCCAGAACGTACTTGCCATTGTAATCTGGCTGCCATTAAGCGATTTTTAGTGAATATAAGCAATATTTTATAGATATGACCCGTTTAGTATCCTTTCCAGTAACTAATTTGGCATATTCAGTTACTTTTCGTAATTTTATGGCTCGACAACATACAATTTTATATAGCAAAGGAAAGATCTGGGCGCGGAAGGGTTAACAAAATAATACAATAAATTGAAATATACAACTGATAAAAATAAATAAATGGAAATATACATGGAAACAAGTCTTATAGGATCCTTCATCACCATATTCCATGCCCTTTGTATCCTTTTTGATGGGTTTCTCTCTCGATCTTCCTACCTTCCTACCTTCTCTCCCTACTTCTGCCTGAGTAACTTAATATCCTTCCTCCTACAAATACACATCCTTCATTTGATCTAACCATCCTGCTGTCAAAATCCGTTCCTTTCCCCTTCCCTCACCATTTCACTTTCTCTAACCTCTCCCCTTTTTTATGCTTTGCCATAGTGCCATATGACCTCTGATGTCTGGCACATTTCCCTGTTTTTGATATTAATTCAATTCAATTATCTCGATCCGATGCCGATCCCCTGGCGTGTTTGTGGTGCAGGTGTTGAAATGATCCATAACGCCCACACGGATCATGGCCTGGCTTGGCTGGATGATTAGTAGGCTATTTTGACATTGTGATCCACTTGTATTTGAATGGGAACGAATTGTATGATTTGGATGGATGAGGGATGGATGATGTGTATCTATATTGTTGATTGTGAGAGGTTGGTGAGAGAGAAGAGAAGACAGAGATGGAGATGATAGAGAGTTGAGAAGGAGAAGAGGAGAGATGAGAGAGATGGATGAGAGAAGAGGAGGTCATGCCATCACAGATGACAATCTAATCAGGTAAATCATTGAATTCTCTTCCTAGTTATTTGTTCAGGAAAGAGAGAGAGAGAGAGAGAGAGAGAGAGAGAGAGAGAGAGAGAGAGAGAGAGGAGAGAGAGAGAGAGAGAGAGAGAGAGAGTTAATGCAACCCTTCACGGTCTTTTAACGTTAAAATGAGTGTAAAATATAAATAAAAAAATCTTTTGAGTGCGATTTTCTTGAAGATTTTAAGTTTTATACCAGATTGAGGGGGAAGTAAAAAACTGCATTGTGAGGACTGACTACAGAAGCTAGATAGATAGATAGATAAATATGAAAATGCACATTATTCTACATCGTTTAATAGAGCAGTGTGTGTGTGTATGTGTGTGTGTAGGTTATGATAACAAGCCATGCAGTCAGTGTGTAGTTATCTTTGTGTGACATCAGCGTGTTACCAGTTCCCCCCAGTATCTGATTGTTATCTCTGTTTTGTGGCTTAGTGTCATTCATCTCTATTCGTGTTGTGTCGTGTTTTACCTAGTCTTTCTCTTTTTCTTATCTCTTTATCTTTGTTTATGTATGTATGTATGTCTATTTATCTTCTCTCTCTCTCTCTCTCTCTCTCTCTCTCTCTCTCTCTCTCTCTCTCTCTCTCTCTCTCTCTCTCTCTCTCTCTCTCTCTCTCTCTTCATGTTGTGTCGTGTTTTACCTAATCGTTCTCTTTTTCTTATCTCTTTATCTTTGTGTATGTATTATGTATATCTCTCTCTCTCTCTCTCTCCTCCCTCTCTCTCTCCTCTCTTCTCTCTCTCTCTCTCTCTCTCTCTCTCTCTCCTCTCTCTCTCTCCTCTCTCCTCTCTCTCTCTTTCTCTCTCTCCTCTCTTCTCTCTCTCTCTCTCTCTCTCTCTCTCCTCCTCTCTCTCTCTCTCTCTCTCTTCATCGTTCTTTTTTACGTTCTTTTCTTTTTTCTCTCTCTCTCTCTCTCTCTCTTCTCTCTCTCTCCTCTCTCTCTCTCTCTCTCTCTCTCTCTCTCTCTCTCTCTCTCTCTCTTCTCTCTCTCTCTCTCTCCTCTCTCTCTCTCTCTCTCTCTCTCTCTCTCATGTTGTGTCTGTTTTACCTATTCGTTTTCTTTTTCTTATCTTTATCTTTGTGTATGTATGTATGTATGTATGTCTATTTATCTTTTTTTTTCTCATTGCTTTCAAATATGCAGCATGGTGTGTGAACTAACTTTCTTTTCCTCTTTCCTTTCCTTTCCTTTTGTTTTCTCTTCTCATTTACTTGTGTGATGTGAAAGTTAAGTTACCTAATTCATTTCCCTTTCTCACTTTCTCTTTCTATTAGTGTAGTGTGACAGCTAACATCTTTTTCTTTCTTTCCTTTCCTGTAGCTACTCGTTCGTTGCAACAGACTGGCGCATGAGTGGCTATAATAAGTCTTGCGTTGTGTTAGTCAGGATGTAAAATAGGGAGAAACTGGTTCACAAATAGGGTGGTAAATGATTGGAATGGACTCAGTCGTCAGGTGGTCAGTGCTGAGTCAATAGGGAGCTTTAAAAGGAGGCTGGATAAATTCATGGATGGGGATGAAAGGTGGATGTAGGTAGTGTTAGGTAATAGGAACTACCACGTGTAGGTTTCGCGGCCTCTTGTAGCTTCCTTATTTTCTTATGTTCTTATGTGTGTCATAGCCTTGAATATAAACAGGGGAAGTACAGGTGAATTTGTCTATTAATCTTTGCTAAGTCATTATTTGTGGTTAGAATCCACATTATCCTTGGTTCCCTGATTAACTCTTCATTTATTTCCTCATGCATTTATATTTAAGTCATTTACCCCTTGACACCCAGAACGTAATTACCTCCGCCAACGAAGTTGGAGGAGTTATGTTTTCACCCCGATCTTTTTATATATATATAATATATATATATATATATATATATATATATATATATATATATTATATATATATATATATGTATATATTTTTTTTAATTTTTTATCGGGCCTCCAGCAGGGGAGGACCACGGGCTAGCTTGAGCCCGTCAGAGAGATGCGTTTGAAAAAAGAGAGGAGAGTGTTCGTGCTGCTGGCGTGCGGCACGAGGACTGGCTTGTCCATCCTGACTTGGAGTGCGGGGTAGAAAGGGGCACTTGGCAGGATACACTCTCCGTGTGGGGGGCGCAGCAGGCTGCTACACCCCGATCTGTCTGTCTGTCTGTTTGTTAGTGTACAGGATTTCTCGAAAAGTTACGAATAAATTTGAACCAAACTCGGTATACCAAGTCTATTTGGTATAAGGAAGAACTGATTTAATTTTGGATGAAATCTATTGACAACTGTTGCCATGGCAACCAATTGATGAAATATTCGGCCGGAGGTATGCGCTCATACTGAGTGTATATATATATATATTATTTATATATATATATATATATATATATATATATATATATATATAATTATATATATATATATAGATATATATTTTACTTTTTTTTTATGAATCGAATCAACTGTTGCCATGGTAACCAATTGATGAAATATTCGGGCGGAGGTATGCGCTCTACTGAGTGCCCCCCCCCTAGTTTCTATTGTAATTTGGCTACCATTAGACGATTTTTAGTGAATATAAGCAATGTTTTATAGATATGACCTGTTTAGTATCCCTGTCGACTAACTAATTTGGTATATTTAGTTACTTTTCGTAATTTTATGGCTAACAACAGACGGTTTTTTATATAGCCAAGGAAAGATCTGGGTGTGAAGGGGTTAATTGTGGTTAGATCATCCTTGGTTTCCTGATTAACTTAATTTCTTCATTTATTTCCTCATGCATTTATTTTTCCTAAGCAGTTAAAAATACCTGTTTCGATGTTATTTGTTTGCTATCTTAGTTTTTTTTGGGGGGGTAAATATATATTCAAATCATTATTACTGTCATTAATATCATCATTTATTTCCCTAGGTTGTCACATATTTAAATCCTCAGCTGTCACAATCTGTAATCTGTATAGGCCTAGATATATTTATTTGTTTGCTATCTAATTTTTTTAGGGGGGGGGATATAATATATTCAAATAATTATTACTCATTAATAACATCGTTTATTTCCCTAGATTTTCACACATTAAAGTCCTATTTCCCTAGATTTTCACATATCAAAGTCCTATTTCCCTAGATTTTCGCATATTAAAGTCCTATTTCCCTAGGTTTTCACATTAAAGTCCTATTTCCCTAGATTTTCACATATCAAAGTCCTATTTCCCTAGATTTTCGCATATTAAAGTCCTATTTCCCTAGGTTTTCACATATTAGTCCTATTTCCCTAGATTTTCACATATTAAAGTCCTATTTCCCTAGATTTTCACATTAAAGTCCTATTTCCCTAGATTTTCACATTAAAGTCCTATTTCCCTAGATTTTCACATTAAAGTCCTATTTCCCTAGATTTTCACATTAAAGTC
>JACEEZ010004794.1:40000-42500 GCA_016584305.1 Chionoecetes opilio | reverse complement strand
GGGTGATGGGTGATGGGTGAGGGATTAGGTGGGGGTGATGGGTAATGGGTGAGTGAATGGGTGTGTGGTGATGGGTAATGGGTGAGTGAATGGGTGTGTGGTGATGGGTAATGGGTGAGTGAATGGGTGGGGGGTGATGGGTAATGGGTGAGTGAATGGGTGGGGGGAATACATACATTTCAGGAAAGTTAGAAGGGGCTATCTGGAGAGTCTGTGTTTGCTGGGCCGAGGTGGTGGGTGCTGGGTCTATCTGGAGAGTCTGTGTTTGGTGGGCCGAAGGCCCACCAATAGCCCTCCGCAGGAGCTTGCCAAAAAGTCCGCCCGGAGGGCGGCTTTGCTTTCAGGAAAGTTAGAAGGGGCTATGATGTGAATCGGTTGGCGTTAATACATACATTTCTACATCCATGATTTCAGGAAAGTTAGAAGGGGCTATCTGGAGAGTGTGTTTGGTGGGCCGAAGGCCCACCACCAAACACAGGTGGTGGGCCGAAGGCCCACCAATAGCCCTCCGCAGGAGCTAGCCAAAAAGGCCGCCCGGAGGGCGGCTTTGCGGCTAGTGTAGAATAAAGGGAAAGAGTCAGGATGCAGAGAGAGAGAGAGAGAGAGAGAGAGAGAGAGAGAGAGAGAGAGAGTCTGGTTGATGAATTAATTATATTTTGAAGCGCAGTGCTAGGCCTTTTTTTCTCCCTCTATTTATTTATTAAAACTGAGTCGTATTAATGTTTGTTTATTTGCTGACTTTTTGTTTTTTTGGGTTATTGTTTACGCTATAATTATAATTTTCTTTTGTGTGTTAAATAAAGAAAAGTATGATGATTAAAACACACACACACACGCACACACACACACACACACACACTACGCCACGATGGTCAAGTGAATAACGCGCTGGCCTACCATTCTGTGGTAGCCGGTTCGAATCCTCACTGCTCCCGGTGATTTTTCAGTGACTAATTAAGGCGGTTACTGTCCACCTTGAGCAAGGGATTGGGGGGGGTGTGGTGTGTGAGGTCCCAGCATTACCTAAAGATGGGTAATAATGAGCTCCAAGCTCGCACCGGGAGGGTGAAACTGGCGATCGCTAGTCTGATTCGCGTAACCAAGACCATGGGTGAATAACACACACACACACACACCCACACACACACACACACACACACACACACACACACACACACACACACACACACACACACACACACACACAAGAGTACAGGAGACCTCAGATCACCACCACCACCACCACTACTACAACTACTACTAGTACTACTACTTCTACTTCTACTATTACAACCACTACTACTACAACAACTACTACAACGAACACAGATGAATGACTATTACCAAGATGAAAAATGGCACATCGAAACATGAATAAGTTAGTTTTCTCCTCTCCATCCTATTCCTTCTTCATGGACCAAGAACTTCCTGAAGGAGCAGAAGAGAGAGAGAGAGAGAGAGAGAGAGAGAGAGATGAGAGAGAGAGAGAGAGAGAGAGAGGAGAGAGAGAGAGAAGAGAGAGAGAGAGAAGGGGTGGAGGGAAGGGAGGGTAGGAGGTGGTTTCTATAGCCAGTTTGTGTGGAGGCAAAGAGGGGGGAGGGGGTTGTGGATGAGGAGGGGAGGTATGAGTTCATCCTATGTTTGTCTTCTTCTCTCTCTTGTCTACTGTATGTCCCCTCCTCGTGTGTGTTGTGTGTGTGTGTGTGTGTGTGTGTGTGTGTGTGTGTGTGTGTGTGTGTGTGTGTGTGTGTGTGGTGTGTGTGAGGGGTAAGGTTCAAGGAGAGAGTAAGAGCCAAGGGAAAGGAGAGAGAGAGAGAGAGAGAGAGAGAGAGAGAGAGAGAGAGAGAGAGAGAGAGAGAGAGAGAGAGAGATTACCTACCTACGTTAATTGCACACTAAAAGGGTAATACGAGAGAAAGAAAATATACAGGTGAGAGAGAGAGAGAGAGAGAGAGAGAGAGAGAGAGAGAGAGAGAAGAGAGAGAGAGAGAGAGAGAGAGAGAGAGAGAGAGAGAGATTAGTGGTAGGTAGGTAGGTGGTTGTAGTGGTAGGAGTAGTAGTAGTAATAGTGGTAGTAGAAGTAGTATTAGTATGTAGTAGTAGTAGTAGTAGTAGTAGAAGTAGAAATAGTAATAGTAGTAGAATAGTAGGGATAGTAGTGGTGGGGGTGGTGGTGGTAGTGGTAAGGGTGGTGGTGGGGGTGGAGGTGGGGATGGTGGTGGAGGTGGAGGTGGTGGTGGGGGTGGAGGTGGTGGGGGGGGTAGGGTGGGTGGTGGTGGTGGAGGAGATAAAGAGCCATAGAGAAGGATGTCCTGGATAGAGAGGTCTTTGAGTGCCCTACCGCCCTCCTTCCTTCCTCTCTCTCTCTCTCTCTCTCTCTCTCTCTCTCTCTCTCTCTCTCTCTCTCTCTCTCTCTCGTCTCCTTCAGGTTATCGTAAATTTTATATATTTTTATTTAGTAAAATCCTTATTATTATTATTATTATTATTATTATTATTA
>JACEEZ010004794.1:30000-35000 GCA_016584305.1 Chionoecetes opilio | reverse complement strand
GCGAGAGGAGAGAAGAGAGGAGAGAGAGGTATAGAGAGAGAGAGAGAGAGAGATAGAGAGAGCGAGAGAGAAGAGAGATGAAACTGAAACAAATGAACACAGACTCTTCACTCTCTCTCTCACACAGCACACACCACAACACCACACACCACCACGACACACACACACACACACACAACACACACACACAACACCACACACCACCACACACACATCACATTTAATTACAGTGCAGTGTGGTACTGTTTTTTACCATCATTATGTAGATCCGGGTTCTTTTAATTAAGTGGCTAAGATTAATATGGCTTCGAATACACACCCACACACACACACACACACACACACACCACACACCCCACACACACCCACACACACACACACCACACACACCGACACAACACAGCACTACCACACTACCACACACACACACACACACACGACACACACACCACCACACACGACACACAAACACACACACACAACACAACACCCACCCACCCACCCACCCACCCCCCCGACGATGTAGCATTGCATTTACACCATATTGGAATGATTGTTGACATGTTTCAACTTGTTTTTTATTATACTTGTTATGATCGTGTTGAGGGAATGACTTTGTTCATTTGTTTTTCTTCTTTTTTTTTCTTCTCATTTCTTATTAGATGATTTTTTTTTCATATTATTTTTTTTCTTTGTTATCATTTGATTTTTTTTTTCTTAAGTTGTTATTTTTTTTCCTTCTTATTTTTTATTATTTGATTTTTTGTTTCTTATTTTTACTTGTTATTTTTTATTTGATATTTTTTCTTTTTTTTCTTGTTATTTTTTATTATTTGATTTGATTTTTTTTTTTCTTGTTATTTTTTCTTATTTAATTTTTTGTTTTGTTTTTTCTTGTTATTTTTTTTTCTTTTACTTGTTATATCTTAATATTTGATTTTTTGTTTATTTTTTCTTGTTATTTCTTATTATTTGATTTTTTTTCTTTTTCTCGTAATTTTATTATTTGATTTTTGGTTTCTAATTTTTTCTTGTTATATCTTATTATGTGATTTTTTTGTTTATTATTTTTGTTTGGGGGGGGGTAATGGAAGAAGGGAAAAAGGGATGCATGGGGACAATGATATGGGAAATAATAATGTTTACTCTCTCTCTCTCTCTCTCTCTCTCTCTCTCATCTCTCTCTCTCTCGTCTCTCTCTCCGGCCCTCTCTCTCTCTTCTCTCTCTCTCTCTCAAGTAAAAAAAGGGGAAATATGAGTACCTATCCCCTCTTTTCCCTCTTTTCCCCTTGTTCTAACGCGGGAGAGAGGGGAGGGTGAGGGGAGGGCTTTATGTTAGGGGGATAGTTAACCCCTTCACGCCCAGATATTTTTTTTGCCATATAAAATCGCCTGTTAGCCATAAAATAACGAAAAGTAACTGAATATACCAAATTAGCTAGTGGACAAGGATACTGAGCAGGTCATTTGGACAAGGATACTAAACAGGTCATGTGGACAAGGTACTAAACATGTCATGTGGCAGGATACTAAACAGGGTTCATGTAGACAGTATACTAACAGGTCATGTGGACAAGGATAATAAACGGTCATGTGGACATGAGAACTTAGCGCCTGTCATGTGGACAAGGATACTAAACAGGTCATGTGGACAAGGATACTAAACAGGTCATGTGGACAAGGATACTAAACAGGTCATGTGGACAAGGATACTAAGCAGGTCATGTGGACAAGATACTAACAGGTTCAATGTTGACCAAATCTAACAGGTCTGTGGACATAGGATTCTAACACAGGTCATATCTATAAACTATTGCTTTATTCTTAAAATCTCTAATGGTGAGCCAAAATTACAATGACATTCGTTCTGTGTGTCAAGGAGTTAGGGGAGGAGTGAGGTTTGCCTAGTGTTAGAAGAAGGGGAGGATTAGTGACCGGGTTGACTAGGTTTGTTATAAGAAGGGGAGGAGTGAATGGTTGACTATTGTTAGAAGAGGGAGGAGTGAAGAGGTGACTAGTGTTCGAAGTGAAGACAGGGTAGAGTGAAGGGTTGACTAGGTGTTCTAAGAAGGGGAGGGAGTGAGGGTTGACTAGGTGTTAGAAGAAGGGGAGGAGTGAAGGGTTGACTAGGTGTTAGAAGAAGGGGAGGAGTGAAGGGTTGACTAGGTGTTAGAAGAAGGGGAGGAGTGAAGGGTTGACTAGGTGTTAGAAGAAGGGGAGGAGTGAAGGGTTGACTAGGTGTTAGAAGAAGGGGAGGAGTGAATGGTTAGACTAGAGTGTTATAGATGGGAGGAGTGAAGAGGGTGACTTAAGGTGTTAGAATTAGGGGAGGAGTGAAGGTGTGACTAGGTGTTTAGAAAAGGATGAATGGCAGTAAGGGTGACTAGGTGTTAGGAAGAAGGGAGGAGTTGAAGGGTTGACTAGGATTTTAGAAGAAGGGGAGGATTGAAGGGTTGAGCTAGGTGTTAGACTCGAAGGGGGCAGGAGTGAAGGGGTGCACTAAGGGTGTTAGAATGACCGAAGGGGCACGAGGTTGACAGGGTTGCACTGGTGTTCAGAAGAAGGGAGGAGTTTACGGGTTGACTAGGTGTTAGAAGAAGGGGAGGAGTGAAGGGTTGACTAGGTTTTAGAATAAGTGGAGGATGAAGGGTTGACTATGTGTTCAGAAGACAGGGAGGCGTGAAGGGTTGACTAGGTGTTAGAAGAGGGAGGAGTGGGTTCCTAGTGTTAGAAGAGGGAGGAGTGACGGTTTGACTAGGTTAGAAGAGGGGAGGAGTGAAGGGGTTTGAACGGTGTTTTAGAAGAAGGGGAAGAGATGAAGGGTTTTGCCTAGTGTGGTTAGAAGACGTGGTAGAGTGAAGGAGGTGACTTAGGTGTTAAAGATGGGTCAGAGTGAAGGGTTTTGACTAGTGTTAGCAGAAGGGGGTGAGTGAAGGAGTGACTAGGTTTTTGGAAGACGGGGAGGATGAGGGACTAGTGTTAGAAGGAAGGGGAGTGATGAAGGTTGACTATGTGTGCAGAAAGAATGGAGGAGTGAAGTTGACTAGGTGTTAGACAAGGGGAGGAGTGAAGGGTATCTAGGTGTTATAAGGAAGTGAAGGGTGACTAGGTTTTAGAAGAGGGGACGAGTGAATGGTGCTAGGTGGTTAGAAGAAGGAGGAGGAGTGAATGGTTGACTATGTTTAGAAGAAGGGGAGAGATGAAGGGGTGACTAGGTGTTAGAATAGAGGGGAGAAGTGAAGGGTGACTAGGTGTTAGAAAGAAGGAGGAGTGAAGGGGGGTGACTAGGTGTTAGAAAAGGGGAGGATTAAGGGGTGACTAGGTTGTTTAGAAGAAGGGGACGGAGTGAATGGGTGACAATCAGTTGTTGAAGAAGGGAGAAGTGAAAGGTTTTGACTACGTGTTTAGAAAAGGGTAGGAGTGAAGTGTTTGACTAGGTGTTAGAGAAGGGGAGGAAGTCAAGGGTTGACTAGGGGTTTAGAATGAAGGGAGGAGTGAAGGGTTTGACCTAGGGTTAGAAAGAAGAATGGGGAGGCGTGAAGGGTTTGACCTAGGTGTTTAGAAAAGGGGAGGTGAACGGGTTGACTAGGTGTAGAGAAGGTAAGAGGGTATAGTAGGGTTCCTGGCTAGGGGGAACTACAGGAATACTCCGTGTAGGTCTCCGGCCTCTGTAGCTTCCTTAGTTTCTTACGTGTCTGGTTGTTCCTCTCTCTCTCTCCTCTTCTACGGCCTCTTGTAGCTTCTTATGTTCTTATGTTTCTGGTTGTTCCTCTTTTCTCTCCTCTTCGCTACGACCTCTTGTAGCTTCCTTAATAGTTTCTTATGTTTCTGGTTGTCCTCTTCTCTTCTCTCCTCTTACCTAGGCATCTTGTAGCTTCCTTATGTCTTTATGTTTTTTCTGGTTGTTCCTTCTCTTCTCTCCGTGCTTCCTACGGCCTCTTGTATCTTCCTCCTTATGTTCTTATGTTTCTGGTTGTTCCTCTTTTCTCTCCTCTTCCTACGACCTCTTGTAGCTTTCTTATGTTCTTATGTTTCTGGTTGTTCCTCTTCTCTTCTCTCCTCTTCCTACGGCCTCTTGTAGCTTCCTTATGTTCTTATGTTCTTATGTTTCTGTGTACTCAGCCTTTTCCCCTCTGTGTCTCCCCTCAGTGATCAGCGTGGATGGTGGTGCCCCAGCCGAATGCAGTGACGTCAGTGGCGCCAATACCCCTCGCTCCGGTTTGTACCCCTTGAACCCTTTCCCCTCGCCCCCCCTTTAAAACACCCTTAAATTTCCCCTCTCACGTTCCCTTATCATTGGCCTAGATTCCTCCCGGTTTAAAAATCTCGAAACGTTTTTATTTCTTTTTTGGTTTTCTCCCCTCTATTTTTCTTCCTTCTTTGTGTCCCCTTATATCCCTTCTCCCTTCCTTCATTCCTTCCTTCCTTCCTTCCTTCCTTCCTTCCTTCCTTCCTTCCCCTCATACTTTCCCCTCAATATTATCAAAAGCTTGTGTTGACCTCATTTTATTATTATTATTATTATTATTATTATTGTTATTATTATTATATGTGTTTCTTTGATAGGTATTTTCTTCCTTATTTCTTTGTGTTCATTTTTTATGTTGTATAGCTAGGGGCATTAACGTCTTTGGTTTTTTTGTCCTAGAATATATTTTTCTCCGCACTCCAAATGTTTATTTTAGTGTGCGTCCAGCGAGAGAGAGAGAGAGAGAGAGAGAGAGAGAGAGAGAGAGAGATAGAGAATTATTCATGACACTCATTATGTTCCTCCCTTTTTTAAAGTCCCTCTAAAATGAGTTATCTTTCCTATCTCCCCCCACACAACACACACACACACACACACACACACACACACACACCCACACACACCACACACACCACCACACACCACACACGTCAGGGGTGGCGGCTGGCGGTGTGCTCGACCACACCCATTCTGCCCCCCCTACGCGTGACTCATATTAAGTCTCACAACCTTTACTTGCCCATCAGGTGCC
>JACEEZ010004794.1:17500-20000 GCA_016584305.1 Chionoecetes opilio | reverse complement strand
AGAGAACAGCTTATTATGCAGAATTTTGAGAGAGAGAGAGAGAGAGAGAGAGAGAGAGAGAGAGAGAGAGAGAGAGAACAGCTTATTATTCATAATTTTGCCTTATCATTAATTATGCAGTTTTGAAATAAATGATGATAATGATGGTGATGATGATGATGATAAGAAGTCGTTGCTGTTTATCATCATTTGCGTCCTCTTCCTCCTCTTCCTCTTCATCTTGTCTCAAGTCCTCTTGAACGTGTATCTCTCTTTTAACTTCTTCCATGAACACTTTTATTCCCTCCTTCCTCCTCCTCCTCCTCCTCCTCCTCCTCCTCCTCCTCCTCCTCCTCCTCCTCCTCCTCCTCCTCCTCCTCCTCCTCCTCCTCCTCTTCTTCTTCTTCCTCCTGGTTCTGCACTCACTCCTGCCTTTCATTGCAATAAGGTATAAATATCTTTAAAGTGCCGACCTTTAATCACCTAATTAGGAACATCAAATAGCTTGGATAGTTGGCCTCTTGATGGAATGTGGCGTAGTGATGAAGATAACAGCCTCCTCCTCCTCCTCCTCCTCCTCCTCCTCCTTGTTGATAAGAGTGGTGTAGAGATGCTGAGAGGGAGTTAGATCGCCTGTTTTTCCTATCGTTATGAACCTGTTAAAGCACTTGACTATGTAACGAGGCTGTTAGAGGTAAGAGGAGAAACCTAGAGAGCGGGAAGATGAAGAAAGAATATGAAGGACAAGAGAAGAGAGAGAGAGAGAGATAGAGAGATAGAGAGAGAGAAGGGTATAGTTTGCAGGATATCCCTTTTTACCCTATCACAACACAATACCATTTACATAACGTGGCAAAGATAAAAGAGACGTAACATTTGTGTACCAAGAGAGAGAGAGAGAGAGAGAGAGAGAGACCGACCGACCGACCAGTATGCCTCTGATCAATTTCTTTTACATGCACCCTTTGTAAATACGCCTTGTCAACTGTGCGAATGATCAAAGGGGAAACTAGGGGGGGGGGGCACTCAGTAGAGCGCATACCTCCGCCCGAATTTTTCATAAATTGGTTGCCATGGCAACAGTTGTGATTCGATTTCATCCAAAATTAAATCAGTTCTTCCTTATACCAAATAGACTTGGTATACCAAGTTTGGTCCAAATCTATTCGTAACTTTTCGAGAAATCCTGTACACTACAAACAAACAAACAGACAGACAGATCGGGGTGAAAACATAACCTCCCTCCAACTTCGTTGACGGAGGTAATAATCAGAAATGGTGGTTGGATCACATTACCACTACTACTACTACTACTACTACTACTACTACTACTACTACTACTACTACTACTACTACTACTACTACTACTACTACTACTACTACTATTACTACTATTACTACTACTACTACTACTACTACCTACTACTACTACTACTACTACTACCACCACTATTACTACCACTACCACGACTACCACCACCACCACCACCACCACCACCACCACCACCACCACCACCACCACCACCACTACTCTATCACCACCACTACACACCACCAATACAACCACCAATACCACCACTACTACCACCACCATATCCCCGTTCGTCAATATAAACAGCTGTAGCAATAGTATGATATATAAACAATAGGAAAAAGAAAGATGAAATTTTACTACTACTACCACCAACTTTCCTTCCATATAACCTTCCTTCCTTCCTTCTCTTTCCTTGGTTTCATCCCTTCCTAACTTTCTTAATCTGCCTGGCGCGTGTTGGTAAGACCCTTCCGAGGATTAGAGCAGCAGGGGAGGCTGTAAAAGGCTATTGGTGTCCCGTACAAGATAGCTGCTTACCCACCCACTACCATCTGTCTCCTCTCTTTATCCATCAATAATAATAGTTTTATTTACACCCTAAGGCATACAGGAAAAACAACAACAATATAATACACAAACAGGAGTAAATGAACTGAAGTACTAAAGCAAATAAAAGATACTAAATACATGTGGGCAATATAGACACTGCTGTACATACAAAGCATTAATCAGAAATGGTGGTTGGATCACATTACCACTACTACTACTACTACTACTACTACTACTACTACTACTACTACTACTACTACTACTACTACTACTACTACTACTACTACTACTACTACTACTACTACTACTACCTGCACCACCACTACCACCTGCACCACCACTACCACCACCACTACCATCTTCACCACCACCAATACTACCACCACCACCACCACCACCACCACCACCACCACCACTACTACTATTACTACTATTACTACTACTACTACTATTACTACCACTACCACCTCCACCACCACCACCACCACCACCACCACCACACCACCACCAACACCACCACCACCACCACCACCACCACTAATGTTTATTAATGTAACCTAGCTTTTATTAAGGGGAACACTGATGTTTTATTTAGCCCAGAGAAAGGAGAGGATTGGTATAGGGATTAGTATTCAGCTTATGATTAGTTTGGCCACT
>JACEEZ010004794.1:10000-12500 GCA_016584305.1 Chionoecetes opilio | reverse complement strand
TTAAGGCACTATTGGCTGTGGAGAGTAGACAAGTACAGGACTTGGTGATTTTATAGAATTTTAAAATGTGATGTGTTCTAAGAGGGATTTTGTTTTTATATATCACATTTTTTTTATTTGTGTTCATAGGTATTGTATAATGTCTACACCTTTACACTCTCAAATTAAAACAACTGAACTTCAAATTAAAACAACTGAACTTGAAATTAAAACAACTGAACTTCAAATTAAAACAACTGAACTTCAAATTAAAACAAATGAACTTCAAATTAAAACAATCTGAACTTCAAATTAAAACAACTGAACTTCAAATTAAAACATCTGAACTTCAAATTAAAACAACTGAACTTCAAATTAAAACAATGAACTTCAAATTAAAACAACTGAACTTCAAATTAAAACAACTGAACTTCAAATTAAAACAACTGAACTTCAAATTAAAACAACTGAACTTCAAATTAAAACAACTGAACTTCAAATTAAAACAACTGAACTACAAATTAAAACAACTGAACTTCAAATTAAAACAACTGAAGTTTAAATTAAAACAAGTGAATCTCAAATTAAAACAACTGAAGTTTAAATTAAAACAACTGAAGTTTAAATTAAGACTACTGTATTTTATATTAAAACACTATAGTTTATATGAAATCAACTGAACTAAAAATTAACATAACTGAATTTCAAATTAAAAGAAAAAAAAATCTATTATTTTTTTTAATTCATTTGTTTTATTTTGAAGTTCTGTTGTTCTAATTTGAGAGTGAAAAGGTGCATTATGAAAACCCCCAGAAAAGTAACATATTTCTTCCTGCAAACTTTTTCTTATCTTGACCAGAGTGCTGCCCCCAAAGGGAAGAGAGGGAAAAAATGATTTATGAAAAGATATACCATTATTTTAAATATTTTTACACAGCACACTACATAGATAAAGCAACACAGGATGAAGTAACGTATAGCTATTCCGTGTATGTTAGTACACATACTGTAGTTATACTAAAAGAAAACAAGTTACATTTTTGAGACTCAAAATGATGAATTTTTTCTTTTAATTTGAAATTCAATTATTTTACTTTGAAGTTCAGTTATTTTAATTTGAAGTTTAGTTATTTCAATTTAAACTTTAGTTGTTTTAATATAAACTTCAGTTGTTTGAATTTAAACTTCAGTTGTTTTAATTCAAACTTCAGTTTGAATTTAAACCAGTTGTTTTAATTTAAACTTCAGTTGCTTTAATTTGAGATTCACTTTTTAAATTTGAAGTTCAGTTGTTTTAATTGAAGTTCAGTTGTTTTAATTTAAAGTTCAGTTGTTTTAATTTAAAGTTCAGTTGTTTTAATTTGAGTGAAAAGGTGTAGTACTTTATCTACTTCTACTACTACTTCATTTACTGCTACTTTATCTACTGCTACTACTACTACTACTACTACTACTACTACTACTACTACTACTACTACTACCACTTTTTCTACTTCTACTACTACTACTACTACTACTACTACTACTACTACTACTACTACTACTACCACCACTTTTTCTACTTCTACTACTACTACTACTACTCCGTGGAATGTTATATTTTATAGTTATGTTTTGTTAAGTTCACGTTTTGTTCTATTTGGTTCGTTCTCCCAGCTTATAACATATTTCCCATTAGATGATACACGTGTTTCAACTTGTTTCGTATACTGTATAATTATAGTGTTTGTTTGCGTGTACACTTATTTTTCTCTCCATTTGTATATATTAAGTATGTTTCACTATCCTTTCCTTTTCATATATCTTGTTTGTCCTTTAATTATATGTAATGCCATCTTTAGATATATATGTTACTGTATAGTCATAACTCTTATTTAGATAATACCAAAGACACTCTACAACAAGATACCTCACTCGCGGTCCCTCCAATGCAACTTCTGTTATCCGCCGACGGTGGCGCCGCCGTGCGGCAGGTGTTGTACCGGCCTGTTGGCCCATTCACTTGCTGCATATGACCAAAGAATATTTACTTCAACTCTTCGCCATTTAAAAATTTGCGAGTCAACATTTACCGTGAAACATATCAATAGAAGCGCAATTTTATTATCTTTCCATTGATATATTTCGTTTTCTGATAAATGAATTACAACCATGGATACATTACCGTTAACTAAATAAATAACATCATCAATCGGGTAATTTTCCCGATTGATGATGTTATTTATTCACTTATATATTTCGTTTTATGATAAATGAGTTAGCACCATGCATACATTAGCGTTAACTAAATACATAACATCATCAATCGGGAAAATAACCCGATTGATGTTATTTATTTAGTTAACGGTAATGTATGCATGGTTCTAATTCATTTATCAGAAAACGAAATATATCAATGGAAAGCTAATAAAATTGCGCTTCTATTGATATGTTTCATGGTAAATGTTGACTCGCAAAGTTTTAAATGGCGAAGAGTTGAAGTGAATAATTATGTTCATGATTATTTCTTCAGAGTCTCGTA
>JACEEZ010004794.1:0-7500 GCA_016584305.1 Chionoecetes opilio | reverse complement strand
CCCTTTTACAATAACTTTTTTGACAGTGTACCCTTTTACAATAACTTTTTTGACAGTGTACCCTTTTACAATAACTTTTTTGACAGTGTACCCTTTTACAATAATTTTTTTGAGTGTACCCTTTTACAATAACTTTTTTGACAGTGTACCCTTTTACAATAACTTTTTTGAGTGTACCCTTTTACAATAACTTTTTTGACAGTGTACCCTTTTACAATAACTTTTTTGAGTGTACCCTTTTACAATAACTTTTTTTGACAGTGTACCCTTTTACAATAACTTTTTTGAGTGTACCCTTTTACAATAACTTTTTTGACAGTGTACCCTTTTACAATAACTTTTTTGACAGTGTACCCTTTTGCAATAACTTTTGACAGTGTACCCTTTTACAATACCTCTATTTTGACAGTGTACCCTTTTACAATAACTTTTTTTGACAGTGTACCCTTTTACAATAACTTTTTTGACAGTGTTTACAACTTCTTTTTACAATAACTTTTTTGACAGTGTACCCTTTTACAATAACTTTTTTTTGACAGTACCCTTTTACAATAACTTTTGACAGTACCCTTTTACAATAACTTTTTTGACAGTGTACCCTTTTACAATAACTTTTTTGACTGTACCCTTTTACAATAACTTTTTTGACAGTGTACCCTTTTACAATAACTTTTTTTTGACAGTGTACCCTTTAACAATACCTTTTTTTGACAGTGTACCCTTTTACAATAACTTTTTTGACAGTGTACCCTTTTACAATAACTTTTTTTTGACAGTGTACCCTTTAACAATACCTTTTTTTTGACAGTTTACCCTTTTACAATAACTTTTTTGACAGTACCCTTTTACAATAACTTTTTTTTGACAGTGTACCCTTTTACAATAACTTAATGGAGTGATTCAACATTTTAACATTTTTCCCCTCATTTTAGTGTTAATGTATTTCCCCTTTTTATCATTACTATTTATATCTGGATGTCCCTGTCACCCTCCTTCCCCCTCCATTTCTCCCTGTTTTGCCATGCCGCTCTGCACTGCTCACACCCTGACCCCTGCCCCTGCTGTACCCTGGCGACCCCCTGGCGACCTCTTTGTCCCCTACCTCCCCTGCCAACTTCCATCATCCCCCCTTCAAACTCCCCTCCCGTGATACACTATCTCTCACTTCCTTCAAACCCCTTCAGTTATCTCCCCATGGCAACTCCTTTTAATTCCCCCTTCAAATGCCCCTTCTAAGTCCTTCCCCTCCCCTTCAAACTCCTCTTCCCTGATACACACTCCCTTATCTTTCCCTCCCCTTCAGATCTCTCCTTTCAAACGCCCCTTTCAGTGATCTTGGTCTTGGTTCTTGGTTCTTGGTGTTGGTTCTTGGTTCTTGGTGTTGGTTCTTGGTTTTTGGTTCTTGGTGTTGGTTCTTGGTGTTGGTTCTTGGTGTTGGTTCTTGGTTTTTTGGTTCTTGGTGTTGGTTCTTGGTTTTTGGTTCTTGGTGTTGGTTCTTGGTGTTGGTTCTTGGTGTTGGTTCTTGGTCTCTGTTGGTTTGGTTCTTGGTTCTTGGTTGTGTTGGTCTTGGTTCTTGGTGTTGGTTCTTGGTTCTTGGTTCTTGGTGTTGGTTCTTGGTTCTTGGTGTTGGTTCTTGGTGTTGGTTCTTGGTTTTGGTTCTTGGTTCTTGGTTCTTGGTGTTGGTTCTTGGTGTTGGTTCTTGGTTCTTGGTGTTGGTTCTTGGTTCTTGGTGTTGGTTCTTGGTGTTGGTTCTTGGTGTTGCTGGTTCTTGGGTGTTTGGGTTTTTGTTGTTCTTGTTGGTTCTTGGTTCTTGGTTCTGGTTGTTCTGGTTCTTGGTGTTGGTTCTTGGTTCTTGGTGTTGGTTCTTGGTTTGGTTTTGGTTCTTCTGGTGTGGTTCTTTTTTGGTGTTGTTGGTTCTTGGTTCTTGGTGTTGGTTCTTTTTGGTTCTTGGTGTTGGTCTGGTTCTTGGTGTTGTCTTGGTGTTGGTTTTTGGTGTTGGTTTTGGGTTCTTGTTCTTGGTGTTGGTTCTTGGTGTTGGTTCTTGGTTCTTGGGTTGTTGGTTCTTGGTTCTTGTGTGTTGGTTCTTGGTTCTTGGTGTTGGTTTTTGGTTTTTGGTTCTTGGTGTTGGTTCTTGGTGTTGGTTTTTGGTTCTTGGTTCTTGGTGTTGGTTCTTGGTTCTTGGTGTTGGTTTTCTTGGTGTTGGTTCTTGGTGTTGGTTCTTGGTGTTGGTTCTTGGTTCTTGGTGTTGGTTTTTGGGTTTTCTTTGGTGTTGGTTCTTGGTGTTGGGTTTTGGTTTGGTTCTTGGTTCTTGGTGTTGGTTCTTGGTTTGGTCTTGGTGTTGGTTTCTTGGTGTTCTGGTTCTTGGTGTTGGTTCTTGGTTCTGGTTCTGGTGTTGGTTCTTGGGGTTCTTGGTGTTGGTTCTTTGATGTTTGGTTGGTTGGTTCTTGGTGTTGGTTCTGTGGTTCTTGGTGTTGGTTCTTGGTTCTTGGTTCTTGGTGTTGGTTTTTGGTTTGATTTCTTGGTTCTTGGTGTTGGTTCTTGGTGTTGGTTCTTGGTGTTGGTTTTTGGATCTTGGTTCTTGGTGTTGGTTCTTGGTGTTGGTTCTTGGTGTTGGTTCTTGGTTCTTGGTTCTTGGTGTTGGTTCTTGGTGTTGGTTTTTGGATCTTGGTTCTTGGTGTTGGTTTTTGGTTTTTGATGTTGGTTCTTGGTGTTGGTTCTTGGTTCTTGGTGTTGGTTCTTGGTGTTGGTTCTTGGTTCTTGGTGTTGGTTCTTGGTTCTTGGTGTCTTGGTTCTTGGTTCTTGGTGTTGGTTCTTGGTTCTTGGTGTTGGTTCTTGGTTCTTGGTTCTGGTTCTTGGTGTTGGTTCTTGGTTCTTGGTCTTGGTTTGGTTCTTGGTGTTGGTTCTTGGTTCTTGGTTCTTGATGTTGGTTCTTGGTTCTTGATGTTGGTTCTTGGTTCTTGATGTTGGTCAAGGGCTGTAAAGATCTATTCGACCCTATTCGCCCTGGAAACTTATCTCCCCCTGGCTATTCCCTTTTATTCCCCCTCTAAATTCCCCCTTTTTTTCCCCTTCAAACTCCCCTTGAATCTCAATCCCTTTCAAACGCCCCTTTCAGCTATCTCCCCCTGGCTATTCCTTTTTATTACCCCTCTATATTTCCCCTGTTTTTCCCCCTTCAAACTCCCCTTAACTCTCACTCCCCTCAAACCTTCTTCACTCTCCCCTTCCTTTCAGTTATCTCCTCATGGCACCTTTTTTTTATTCCCCCTCAGATACCCCTTCTAACACCTTCCCTTCCCCTTCACTTCCCATCAACACCCCTTCACTTCCCATCAACACCCCTTCACCAGTCCCTCCTTCAACGCCTTCGTCATCGTCTCATCTCCCTTTGAAGTTCTTTTATCGTCTCTTATGCTTCTTTTTCTCCATGCTTCCTCCTCTTCCTTCCCTTTCTCTTAGTATCCTTTACTCTTGCTTATCCTCTTACTCCTTTAGTGCCTCTTTCACCGTCTTATCTTCCTCTTAAACCCATAATCTTACTCCTTTTTATAACTCTTCCTCCTCTTCCTCCTCCTCTTCTTCCTCTTCTGAACTCCTTTCGTTTTACTTATTTCTATATCCTTTCATCCTTCACCCTCCGCCCTCTTCCTCTTCTTCCTCCTCCTCCTACATCCGTTTTACTTTCTATCGGTATCCTTTCATCCTTACTCCTTATTATACCTCCTCTGCTTCTTCTTCCTCTTCCTCTTCTTAACTTCATTCGTTTCACTTTCTCTGTATCCTTTCCTCCTCCTCCTCCTCCTCCTCCTCTCCTCCCCCTTTCCTCCTCCTCCTCCTCCTCCTCCTCCTCCTCCTCCTCCTCCTCCACCCACACCTTCAGTTTCCTCCTCCTCCTCCCCCTCTTCTTAACTCTTCGTATTATTTTCCCTCCTCCTCTCCTCCTCCTCCTCCTCCTCCTCCTCCTCCTCCTCCTCCTCCTCCTCCTCCTCCTCCTCCTCCTCCTCCTCCTCCTCCTTCACCCACGCCTTCACCTCCTCCTCCATGGTCGCACTTCAACGCCTGCCTCACCCATACACAGAACGCCCTGCTGCCCGAAAGTCCTCTTTGGCTGTGCTGCTCCCACGCCTCCCCGGCCACCACGGCTCCTCAGACTCCCTGAACCATAGTCCTCAGTCCTCCCCGGGTAAGTAGTGTGTCCCTTTTGTCCTCTTCTCCTCCTTGCTCTGTCCTTTGGGTTTCCCTTTTCCTGCTTTTTGTAATTAATTCTCCCATTTTCCTTTTTTGTAATTAATTCTCCCATTTTCCTATTTTTTGTAATTAATTCTCCCATTTTCCTTTTTTGTAATTAATTCTCCCATTTTCCTATTTTTTGTAATTAATTCTCCCATTTTCCTTTTTTGTAATTAATTCTCCCATTTTCCTATTTTCTGTAATTAATTCTCCCATTTTCCTCTTGTAATTAATTCTCCCATTTTCCTCTTTTTTGTAATTGATTCTGCCATTTTCCTCTTTTTTGTAATTAATTCTCCCATTTCCTCTTTTTTGTAATTAATTCTCTCATTTTCCTCTTTTGTAATTAATTCTCTCATTTTCCTCTTTTATGTAATTCTCCTATTTTCCTCTTTTTTGTAATTAATTATCTCATTTTCCTCTTTTTTGTAATTAATTCTGCCATTTTCCTCTTTTTTGTAATTAATTCTCCCATTTCCTCTTTTTTGTAATTAATTCTCTCATTTTCCTCTTTTGTAATTAATTCTCTCATTTTCCTCTTTTTTGTCTTTAATTCTCTCATTTTCCTCTTTTGTAATTAATTCTCTCATTTTCCTCTTTTTTGTAATTAATTCTCCCATTTTCCTCTTTTGTAATTAATTCTCTCATTTTCCTCTTTTTTGTAATTAATTCTCCCATTTTCCTCTTTTTTGTAATTAATTCTCCCATTTTCCTCTTTTTTGTAATTGATTCTCCCATTTTCCTCTTTTTTGTAATTAATTCTCCCATTTTCCCTCTTTTTGTAATTAATTCTCTCATTTTCCTCTTTTTTGTAATTAATTTCTCATTTTCCTCTTTTTGTATTAATTCTCTTTTTCCACTTTTTTTGTATTATCTCTCATTTTCTTTTTTTGTAGTATCCATTCTCTTTTGTAATTAATTCTCTCATTTTCCTCTTTTTTTGTAATGTAATTCTCCCATTTTCCTCTTTTTTGTAATTAATTCGCCCATTTTCCTCTTGTAATTAATTCTCTTATTTTCCTCTTTTTTGTAATTAATTCTCTTATTTTCCTCTTTTTTGTAATTAATTCTCTCATTTTCCTCTTTTTTGTAATTAATTCTCCCATTTTCCTCTTTTTTGTAATTAATTCTCTTATTTTCCTCTGTTTTGTAATTAATTCTCATTTTCCTCTTTTTTGTAATTAATTCTCTCATTTTCCTCTTTTTTGTAATTAATTCTCCCATTTTCCTCTTTTTTGTAATTAATTCTCTCATTTTCCTCTTTTTTGTAATTAATTCTCATTTTCCTCTTTTTTCCAATTAATTCTCCCATTTTCCTCTTTTTTGTAATTAATTCTCTCATTTTCCTCTTTTTTCCAATTAATTCTCCCATTTTCCTCTTTTTTGTAATTAATTCTCTCATTTTCCTCGTTTTTGTAATTAATTCTCTCATTTTCCTCTTTTTTTGGTCTAATTCTCTCAATTTTCTCTATTTTTTGTCATTTTTTTGTCCTCTTTCCTCCATTCTTTTTTTTCCCTTTCCTTTTTGCTCTGTTTGTTTTTTGTTCTTTTTCTTAACTTTTATTTTACCTAATTATTTTTTTATGTGCCTTCCTTTTCTTCCTCTTCTTTTCCTTCCTTCCTTTTCCTCCTTGTCTTGTAATTATTTCTTTCATCTCCTGTCTTTTTATTATTTGATCTTCCTTCGTTTATATTATCTTTTATGGTTTTAAATCTCTCTCTCTCTCTCTCTCTCTCTCTCTCTCTCTCTCTCTCTCTCTCTCTCTCTCTCCTCTCTCTCTCCTCTCTCTCCTCTCTCTCTCTCTTCTCTCTCTCCTCTCTCTCTCTCTCAGATGGGGGATGTTTAATTGATATTATGTGGGGTATATTGTTTTTTTCTCTCTCTCTCTCTCTCTCGCTCTCTCTCTCTCTCTCTCTCTCTCTCTCTCTCTCTCTCTCTCTCTCCTCTCTCTCTCTCAGATGGGTGTATTGTATTATGTGGGTATATTTTTTTTTTTCTCTCTCTCTCTCTCTCTCTCTTCTCTCCTCTCTCTCTCTCTCTCTCTCTCTCTCTCTCTCCTCTCTCTCCTCCTCTCTCTCTCTCTCTCAGATGGGGGATGTTAATTGATATTATGTGGGGTATATTTTTTTTTTTCTCTCTCTCTCTCTCTCTCTTCTCTCTCTCTCTCTCTCTCTCTCTCTCTCTCTCTCTCTCTCTCCTCTCTCTCTCTCTCTCTCTCTCTCTCTCTCTCTCTCTCTCTTCTCTCTCTCTCTCTCTCTCTCCTTTCCTCCTTTATCTCCACTTATCTGTCCCAAGTCACGTCAGGAAGGTAGGAAAGAAGGCAAGAAGGAAGGAAAGAGGGAAGGCAGGAAAGAAGGAAAGGTTAGCAATGTTGTCTCCTGCGGTTTTTTCCTTCCTTCTTTTTTCCTTTTTTCTCATGACCTATCCTCTTATCCTATCATCTTTATTTCCTTCCTTCTCATGACCTATCCTCTTAGCCTATCATCTTTTTTTCCTTCCTTCTCATGACCTATCCTCTTAGCCTATCATCTTTTTTCCCTTCCTTCTCATGACGTAAAGTTTATATCCTATCCTCTTTTTCCTTCTTCCTCCTGTAAACTGATTTTCCCTCTCCTCTCTTCTTAATCTTTTCCTCCTTTAAAAAAACCCTTTATTTACATGTATTACAGTTTAACATAAGTAAAAATAAACAAATATAACAAGGGATAGAAATTTTCTAACTCTCTAATTTTTACTTTTTCTTCATATATGTACTTTCCTTTCCATCCTCTCTCTCTCTCCTTCTCTCTAATCTTTTTCCTCCTCTCCTCTGAATCCTTTCCCTTTTTTTCCTATTCCTCATATACTTCCTTTCCATCCTCCCTCTCTCCTTCCCTCCTTCCCTTCCTTCTTCCCTCCCTCCCTCTTCCTTACTCCTGGAGGTAAGTCGATGCTCTCCCCTTCCTTGGCTCCTCCTTCCTCCCTCCTTCAGGTAAGATGATTAACAGGTAAGTTTGCTAAGTCAATTAATCTGTATAAGTCAGGTGTTTTCCGGGAATTAACTATTGATGATTGTTTTGACTTCCGTGTTTTTTTTTTTTTTTTTTTTTTTTTTTTTTCTTCTTTCTCCGTGTGCCCCTCTTGTATGTATGTATGTATGTGTGTATGTTTTTGTTACTTGCCGTGTTCCCTATCAATAGTGTTTCTGTGTGTGTTTTTGTAGGGTTTATTATTATTGTTTTGTTATTGTTTTGTTTGTTGTTGTTTTGTCTTTAGTGTTTTTGAGGTGG
>JACEEZ010004793.1:0-20617 GCA_016584305.1 Chionoecetes opilio | reverse complement strand
ATGGGGCGCCACCCCTAAGAAAACCATCTTTTAAAAATTTGTTTTTTAGTGTAAATTAACTTTTCCACGAGTAGCGTGAAGATGCTTGTACAACGTATATTCCTTACATAGCAACAAATTTGGTATTGAAATGAGGATGATAATGAGAATAGGGGTTAGTACACTGGGATAGAAAAAATGGGGTTTTAGTTATTCAAGCATGGCGTCCCCCAGAGCCGCGGCAAATTGCGACTAGTTAGATGACTTGAGTTCAGAGAGGGTATTATAACAAAAGATGCGCTAAAAATGTTAAATTCTTAAGAGAGTCAGGGGAAATAATCTAACAAAAACGAAAAAAAAAATAAAAACAGACCTCTCACTAAAACAAACTGGACCCAGCATAATGAACTGGATGAATTCTGTTAATACAAAGTGCCCCACCCATACCTATCTTGTCAATACCTAACCCTTAACAAAAATACAGTGTGGTCATATGCAATCAGTAATAAGCAACGCTTAGCAAAGCTTAGGGAGATCAGGACGATTGGGGGTATGATAGTGTATATGTAAGGAAACCCCAAACCCGTTAGTTATGTTTAAAATGTACTAGGCATCTGCCTGCTGCCAGTCGAGTCAGTTGGCACGGGGGCAGGCGCACTGTGCACACCTACCTGGGTGAGGGCCCCTTATAAAATTGGCTGTAACCTCAAGGAAACCCAGGAAATTAAATAACTGCTCATCATTCCATCCCATTGTGAGCTCCCCTCAGCTTTTTTTTTTTTTTTTTTTTTTTTTTTTTTACGTTGGACCCTATAGCGCCTGTAGGCTTGGGGAGAAACAAAAAGGGGACGCAGACGCTACAACACACTTAACTTCAGAGAAACTGATTTATCAAGAGATGAGAGTATTGGTATAAGAGAGCCCAATAATGTTCATTGTAAAAAAGGGGAGTCATTTGAGTGTCATTGAAGAAGGGGGGATAGTTTTCTGGAAGGTTATGTTGAGCAGAGAGGTGAATATATTGGGTTTTTGAGGCATTAAACAAAGCAGGGTTTGCTTTGCCCAATTAAAAAACCATAGAGAAATTGGAAGTTAGGTGCTTTGTATCATCCCTTCGTGGATCACATATTCCTGTAGAGTTGGCCTGCATTGAAAATGCAGTGTAGAGGTATGAGCTTAGAAGTAGAGAAGGGATTGGCTTGACTCCGAAGATTATTTACAAATGATAGACAGAGAGTGGGTGATAGGACATAACCCTGAGGGACACCAGTATTGATAGACCTAGGCTAGGACAAGAACAATGACCATTTACAACCGCTGCAATAGAACGGTTAGAATTAAACTTGAGACGAAGGAGCAGAGAGAAAGATATAAATCAACAGAGAGTAGTTTGGAAATTATAGAAATTTGTCAGACTCTCAAGGCTTTTGATATGTCAAGTTTAACAAGCAAAGTTTAACCCAACATCTAAAATAAGGTGACCAAGATTTAGATAGGAAAACTAGAAGATCGCCAGTGGATTACCATATCATCCTTTAGGAAAGAGTACTGGCGATTAGATAGAAGATTGCGAGCAGATATATGCTTAATAATTATTAAGGGGTAAAATTAAATGCCTTAGAAAGGCAGGACATCAAAGATATGGACGGTTGTTTAAATTATTAAACGGGCAAACTTTAAAAAACTAAGCCAGTAGTTAGGTATTCCCAATTAGCTGAAGATAACAATGCCAGAAGCACCTCCGCTTCATTAAGTGAGTAACGAGGCGGCACATAAGTGATAAACAAGTTACGGTATTATGATTGTGAAACGGAGTAGCCTAACGGAGATAATAGTTTTTTAGAGTAAGCAGAAGGGTTAGAGGTTAGGAGAAGGTAACCAAATGTTTGGCATACCTCCAAGGCGGTCAGGATATGTTTACGGTGCTGACATTAATCGTGTCCTTAATTAAGTATATTTTTTCTCCCAGGATGTAACCTTGAGTCCGGCGCTTCGGACCAAATCTGAGGAGGCAGAGTCGGCCAAGTCATCATCCGTGATATTCGACGAGACGTATGAAGCCAGCAACGAAGCCTCTACCACCGCTTCCGTTGAGCTGGGCTCCGACAAGATGTGAGATGTGAGATGACAGGTACGGAGGATGTCACGGCTGCAGTACCGGTGCAGGGTAGCAAATATTTGACTATGGTCAGATGTTTTGCTCTATCACAGACACATAAACGCCGCAATGATAGAACAAAAGTCAAGGAGGTGGGGTAATATACACGTCAATATTGCCGCTTTATTGTGTAAGCACACTTGCAAAAAAAATATTGGTGCTGATATTCTTACTCGTGAGTTTCTTCGTAATGCCTCAAGATTGTGCTGCTTTCCGATCCATGATCGTCGGAGCTTGCAGACGAGACAACAAAAAATGACTTTTGAGAAGAAAAAAGATGGAGTAAATTGAATTAATGACACTCCAGTGAAACATTGTTCACATATTCACAATGACTGGCACTGCCATTTGTCTGATTTCTGTCACTTGTCCATGTGTCAGACCAAAGTCAATCCCATGGGCATGGTCCTTTATGGAATGCCTAATGCTGTTTCAAGACTTTTCTACAATAGATCCTGATTTTTAGGGTAATTAAAAAGAAAACTGGTTCCTCTCTGCCGGCCTTAATACTCACGTTTCGTGTATAATTTCTGCTCAAAAAACAAATGAAAAAAAAAAACCAGGAAATGAAAAATCAAATAATTTTATTCTAAACCAATCAAAAAGTGCCTATTTCCAGTGGCCTTGAGGCAGTGGGAGGTGCGTGGTGCCCACACCGCTGTTCCTGTGTCAGGCCATGGTCAGGCCCATGGATAGGATCTCTTATGGCATTCGCAGTATTATTTCAGGACTTGCCTACAATTTAATCTTGTACATGGGCTTTGTTTGTTTGTTTTGTTTGTTTGTTTGTTTAGAGGATAATTCCTCAGAGCCATAGTGATCTACCGCTGCAGCTTAGTGTTGGCCGAAGCCACCACCCCGGGAGGGAGGTCACAAACCCCCGGCTAACACCCGGTACCCATTCACTGCTGGGTGGACGGGGGCTCGGGTTTTAAGAAAGACCACCCGCACCCATCTATCTTCGCTCCGCCCGGGGATCGAACCCGGGACTTCTCGGTTGTGAGCCGAGCGTGCTAACCACTACACTACGGAGTACCCAGTGGGTTGTTATGGAAGAGCACTGGGTCATCTATACAGGCACGCATGTTTTCTTTAGTATTTCTGCTTCAGAATGTATTAGAAGAAAATTATCTACTTCCGGAAACCAAAAAAAAAAAGTTTTTTCGAAAAGAGAAAAGGATTTAAAAAGGGGTTTTAAGGGTTTGTGGGAGGGAAGAATGGTACCTTGGGGTGGGGGGTATAGCCAAAGTTACTAGTTTTTAATTAATTTTAAAATTAAAATAATTATTTAAATAAATAATAATTATTAATTAAATTTTAATAAGAAAATATTAAATTTATTTTTTTTATATAAAATAAAAAAGGGTAAACATTAAATTAAATATCAAAAAAAAAAAAATATTAATATTATAAAAAAAAAAAAAAAAATTATAATAATATATAAATTTTATTATTAATTATTATAATATAAAAATTTTATATTTTTATAAAAATAATTATATATAAATAATTTTTAAATATTATATAATTTAAATTAAAAAAATAATTATAAATATTTTATATTATAATATAAATATATTTTTTTTAATTGTTTTATTAATATAAAAAATATTTATATTTTATTTAATTTATTATTAAATATAATTTTTTATTAAATTTTAATAAAAACCCCCCTAATATATTATATATATTTTTAATATATAAAAAAAAAAAATCAAAAAAAAAAAAATTTTTAAAAATTTTAAAAAATTTAAAAAAAAAAATTAATTTAAAAAAATTAAAAAAAAATATAATAAAAAAAATTTTATAGATATATATTATATATATATAAAATTATATATATATTATATATATATATATATATAATATATATTATATATTATATAATAATATAATGATAGATAGTAGATAGATAGTAGATGAAAATAGATAGATAGATAGATAGAGAGATAGAGAATAGAGAGATAGAGAGTAGTAGATGAGAAAATAGGGTTAAAAAAAATGAAATAAAACATTTTTTTCAGTTACATTGGGCCCTTTGCTACCGGTTTCTACCTATTTTAGTTGCGTGGCAAATTGCGGTGTCGTGTGCAAAAAGGCCCTGTGCAGAAATACACATATGCGCATGCATCGAAAGCTCCGCTGGAGGTTTATGCAGTAAGAAAACACTTTAACTCTTAAAATGAAGTCATATATCTCATACATATCCCACAATGTGCACAGGGAAAATAGTTCGATGTTTCATTTTGGGTTTAGACACTACCAAGTTGAAGTAGTTTTTTCTTTTTACGTTGAAGTCTAAGTGCCGTAGGCTTTTATTTTTTTTCCATGAGGCTCAGGTATTTGGGCCCCGCACATTTTTGAGGGGTGATGTTTGGCCCCGCCCATTTGTGGCGCGACTGGATTTTTATTTTGACACCTGGATGATAGGTAAAGGGTCCTTTTTTCGTGATGGTGTTCCCCTCAGTCAGGCTTCTGCCACCTGGGGTTTCCTCCCCCCCCTTGAAGTCGCGTCGAAAAAACAAGAATTTGCAGGGGGGGTTTTTCGCGGCCACTCGACGATGGATTTACAGTTGCCCCCTTTGGGTTAGACGAATTGGGGCCCTTGTGCTCACCTCCCAGGCCTTGTCGACCACGTTGAAGATGCCGGAAGAGTTGCTTCCGCGGGATTCGAACCGAGACTTGACACCACTCCAAGACGCTAACCACTGGGCCCCCCCCTCCCCCGGGTAGATTGTCTTGTAAAATTTGCCTCATTCAGCACGTCAGAGCCCCGACAGGGGGATTTTTTCTCCACCGTCAGAAGTAACACTTGTAAACTCAAAAACTTAGCCATACTTCACACTAGATGCCCTTGTGCCCATTGATGTCTCATCTTCCAATTAGACCCCACCGCGCCCCCAGGGCAAGGCCCAAACCATAACCCCTCAAGTGAACCTCCAGGGCCCTCCATCCCACCCTTAGAAGTAAATCCCTACAGGCGCCAAAGCACAAACGAAAAAAAAAATAAAAAAAAAAATAAATCTTATATATAGCTACTATATCTATAAGGTCCAGCGTTTGGAGCTACTAGATAAAAACTTTCAATCTTTCTGCGGCGGCGGGACATTGGATTTTGGGAAGCTTTACATCCCTTTTGAGCGCAGTCCATAAAATGGGGTTCGCGTCAAGAAGTTTCGGCGTTTGGGCATACCCCACGGCGATAGGGACTGCACAACGAGTATTTGGCGTGTCGGTACCTTGGGGAGGACAAAGATCGGGATCTTCAAGCGTTTGTGGGGGAACCCCCGGTCTTACTCTAGGGTTGTGAGACATGGACACTAAATAGCGACTTGAAAAGGCAATCGATTTTTTGGGATGTTTTCTTAACAGAATAGGGGGTAGCTGGGAGAAGTGTCAAATCACGATTGCCCGGAGACTAAACCGAAGCCCATTACTTGCATAGTCCGTCAGCGCCAACTTCGGCTATTGGGCAGGGCACGTACCGAAATACCCTTCCCACGGTTGTGTCTATAGAGCAATCCGGCGGGGAGGGGGCCCATGGGGGCGACACCAAGGCTCGTGGCGGGGGCAAATTGATGTTTCTTGTCGAGAGTTGCTTGGTATGGGAAAGGAGCCTGCATGGGGACTCGCACGTGGTGCCCCCGAGAGGGGCGTCGTAGGGTGGGCAGGCGACGCCCCCCCCCGGCGTATGCCCCCTGATTGATTTGATTGATACTTTTTAAAAAAAAAGTTTGCAGTTTAAAGTCTTTTTTTTTTTTAGTTTTGGTTATTTTTGTGATATAATGGTATAAAAAGGTTTTCATGTTACCTGTAGTGCAATTTTACAAGGAGAGTAATATTGTAATGCTATATACCCCCAAAATGTATTTTTTCAATTATTTTAACTAGTTATTATAAAATTTGTATTTTTCGAAATTGAAGTTATACCTAGACCTTATTACATTTTAAATTCCATTATAAATAGCTATACTGACTACATTTTGATATAGCTTTGCACATTGAAAAAATTATTAGTAAATAGTGTTTTTCATGCGATTTACTTATAATTAAATCATAAAAAAACGTTTTTCAAGTGTTTTAAGATTTTTGAAGGGCTGCGAAATGTTGAAAATTGACATTTACGCATTTTTTTATGAAAAAATTTTAAATTTGAAATTATAGTTTTCTTGCGTAAAAAAATGCATTTTGTATCTATATAAGTAAACAAGAGAGTTTGAGGTTATTTATTTTTGTGATAAAAATTTAGAAAAGGGCGTTTTTATATTTCCCTTTAATTGAGTTTTATTGTAGTTATTTTATTAATAGGAGAGTACTTTTTTTAATGTTAATCCCCCTAAAGTATTTTTTTTTTCAATGATTTTAGCTAATTTCGATGAAAGCGTTTTTTTCAAAAAAATGAAGTATACACATTTAGAAAAATTAGTAGCTAAAAATGTGTTTCATGCCATTACTGATAAATTTTAATCATATAAATAACGTTTTTTTCAAGTTTTTTAAAATGTTTTTTTTAAAGGGTTGCAAATGTGAAATTTGACATTTTTCAACCTTTTTTTTGATAAAAAAATTTTAAATTTGAAATTTAGTTTTTTTTCGTAAAAATAGCAATTATGTGTCTATAAAAAGTAAACAAGAGTTTTGAGGTTTTATTGTGATATATGGTACATGAAAGGCTTTTTTTTTTAGTTTTTTTTTACCTGTATTTTTATTTATTAAAGATGACCTACTTATTTTACGAAACATACCCACCAATGTATTTTTTTTTCAATGTTTAAAGCTAGATGTCGTTGAAATTAGTTTTATTCTGCAAATTGAATATACACGCCTTTTTACAGTTAATTCGCCCCTATAAATAGCCTACAAACTACATACCTAATACTTGCTACATCTAATTTTTCCCAAAATTTTAGACTGAATGTATTTTTCATTGTATTTATTTAAATTTTTCATCATAAAAAAACGTTTTTAAAGTTTTTTAATGATTTTTGAGGGGTTTGAAAAAGTTGAAATTTGACAGTTTGCAGCCCTTTTTTTGATAGAGAAATTTAAAATTAAAAATAATTTGTTTGCGTAAAAAATGCAATTTTTGCTTTTTATATAAGTAGTTAAGAGATTTTTGAGGTTTTATTTTGGATATAATGGTTTATGAAAAAGTTTTTTCAAAATTCTTGTACCGTGGGGTTTTTTAAAATATAAAGGAGTTACTTATTTAATGCTATATATCCCAAAAACTTAGTTTTTTTCAATGGTTATAGCTAGATATCGATGAAAGTTTTTTTCCCGCAATTAAAGTTAAAACCCTTTTTTACGGTTAATTGCACCATAAAACTTTAATAAAACATATTGAATTGCTGCACAACATTTAGCTAATTATTAGCTAGAAAATGTGTTTTTCTCCCTTTACTTACTATTTTAATCATAAAAATAATGTCTTTTCAGGGTTTTTTAATATTTTTTTAAGGGCTGCAAAAGCTAAAAAAGTTTTTCAGCCAGTTTTTTTTTTAGTTGAGGTTATTTATTGTGAATAAGGGTATTGAAAAGCTTTTTTTTCTTTATTTCTTTTTTCCCTTTAGTATTATTTTAATATTTTGGAAAGTTAATATTTAAATTTTATATATCCCCAAAATGAATTTTTTTTTAAATGTTTTTTGCTAGATACGTTTGAAATAGTTTTTTCTGCAATGAAGTCCTACAGTTTAATTTAATTTACAGTTTAATTAGCATATAAAATTTAGTTTAAAAAAACTAATTCGATATTTGCTACATCTACATTTTGCAGAATTTGTAGCAAAAAATATGGATTTTTCCGCCATTTATTTTTAAATATTAATTTAGAAATATTTTTTTTCAAGTTTTTTAAGCATTTTTAAGGGGTAAAATGTAGAAATTGACAGTTGTCAGCCATTTTTGATAAAAGTTAAAAAATGAAAATTTTAGTAGTTTTCAAAAAATGAAATTTGTGCATTTATATAGGCTAATAACAGATTTTGAGGTTATTTAGTGATTAATGTATATAAAAAGGGGGTTTTCTTTGTTTATTGTTATCATTATTTTTTTTAATTTTTTAAAAACAGTTTCTTTCCCCATAAATAGCTCTACAAAAATACATATTGGTAATTGCTACATCTACATTTTGAAAAATGTGTAGCTAAGAATATGTATTTTTCATTCATATCCATAGACCCTGATACCTGGACTTTTCACGCGACAATGTTTTCTTAAACACTCTTAAAAAAAGAAAAAAATATCTTTAAGAAGAAATAAACGCTAATATTTACCCTTTTTAAGGATCTTTTTAGAGAAAATTCCTTTTCGTTATATATCTCTCTCTCTCTCTCTCCTCTCTTATATATATATATAAATTTTAAAAATTTTTAATCTATATATATTAATATAAAAATATATAATAATATATATATATATGTATTATATATATAATATATATATATATTAATATATATAATAATTATATATAATAATATATATATATATATGGTAATAATGGACGAGGATTTCGCGGTCTTTTTTCAGAGACACCGAAAAATTTTTTTCCGGGGCCTAAAATAGGTGTTTCTTTAATGGAGTATTTTCCGGAAACCCATATTTAAAAAAAAGAAAAAAAAAATAATTCTTCAAGAATTTTATGGTAGCCTTTTCCAAAAAAAACACATCCCACAGAAAAAGCACTTCAAACCTTTCCGGGAAAAAAATTTTTCGGGTCTCAGATAAAAAGGAAAAAATTGAATAGAAAATACCAAACCAAAATTATAGGGTTAATGAAAAAAAAACTAACCTTAAACCCCAAAGTATATCTAACCTAACCTTATAGGTTTTAAGAAAACAAACTAACCTAAACTTAATCACAATGTATACCAATCTAACCTTTTAGGGCCCAATGAAAACAAAATAACCTGACCTTAACCAAAAGTATAAATCTAGCCATAGGTTTTAATAAAAAAAACTCCCCAACCTTAACCCCAAAGTTTAACAATCTAACCTTATAGGTTTTAAGAAAACAAACTAACCCAACCTTTGCCACAAAATGTCCCAACCTTATAGGTTAAAATAAAAACCCAACCTAACTCAACCACTAAGTAAAACCTAACAAAAAACCTTAACCTTAACCATGCATACAATTGGTGTGATTTCTTAATTTTTTTAAGGGTTTTCCGGGAAAAAAAACTATCTCCTTAAAAAAAAGCACCTATTGTAGGTCAGAAAAAAAGGCCAGGAAATAGCCCCCCCCCGGGGTCTCTGAAAACGACCCCCAAATTTTGTCCATTTTAACCCCTTATAATAATATATAATATATAATAAAATATTTTATATATATATATATATAATATATATATATATAATATATAATATTTTATATAATTATATATATAATATATATATATAATAATATATAATATTAAAATATTTTATATATATATATAATATTATATATTATATATTATTTTTTTACAACCACTCCCAAAACTCAAATTTGCAGCCAAGGTTCGTCTAGAGGTGGTTTTTAGTTTGCCCGAAACCATGTTGAATGAGTATCCTAAGTGATATAATTTGTGGTCTATCTAGCATCTCCCCCCCCTAAAAGGGTTTTTCACGCACACCAGGGGGGGTGGAGCATCCCCCGGGTTTAAAAACCCGGGGTTTGGCGGTATGATAAAGCGGGAAAAAATAACTAAGGTATTATATATATACACATACACGTGGGAAATATATCAATGTATGTACAAAATTTTTTATTTTAGATATAAGAAAACATGTAAAGTGATCTTACTTATCATTTTTTGAAATGAAGGAAAAATGACGAAAGTTGAGGGACTCCGCAATGGCCATCAAAAAGTGAGTCCCTTCCAGTGTAGACGGCGTTTGGGTTGGGCTTAGCGTCATAGTGCGTCACTTTTAAAGAGTAGGGGGCAGGGGAACGCGTTCCCATTTCCCCCTTCACAGTCATTTCCCTAAAACGGCCCTGGGGGAAACTTTTTACCATTTTTTTACCTTATTTTTTCAAAAGCTAAATTCAAAATTATTGAAAATGTAAAATAACAGAACTAAGATTTCAAGATCTTTTTCCTCATTTTTGTATTTCTCGGAAACAAGGTGTGGTATTCCTTGTAGCAAGCCTGATTGTATCCCGCTTGCCACCCCCACCCCCTGGGCTCGTGGGGGTGAGGGCAGGTGGGCGTCAGTGGCTCTGTAGCGAAATATAACTTTATTAAAAAAATGAACGAATGACGGTGGTCGAGGTGGTTTTGCATTGGGGGGCAAACATCATTTGGGCATACGCAGGGGGCCGCGTCGCCTCGCCCCCCTACGACCCACTCCCGGGGGGCCCACTGCGAGTCCCCATGCAGGCTCCTTTCCCATACCGCAACTCGACAAAAAACACAACTTTCCCCAGCCACAGCCTTGTGGGGCCCCCCGGCCTCCTCCCGCCGGATTGTCTCTTATGATACAACCCGAGGGGGAAAGGGTCGGTTTCAGGTTGCGTGCCCCATGCCCATATAAACCCAAGTTGGCGCTGACGGATAGCAAGTAATAGGGCCCCGTTTGTTACAGTGCAATCGCTGATTTGGGCACTTTAACATCCCCGCGATACCCCTGATTCTGCAAACACTTTTTACCAAAAGGGATTGATTCGTCTCTTCTAGTCACTATTTTTGTCCCTGTCTCCAACCCTAGATTAAGACAGGGATCATAAGCGATTAAGGTCCGGATCTTTCCTCCCGCACGGTACCAACAACCCCAAATACTCCCGCTAGCGAGTTTAAAAACTGAGGCTTGCCAATCCGCAGTAGACCTCTTGACGTGACCCCGCCGCCTTATGGACGCGCTACCCAAGGGATGTAACACTTTTCCCAAAATCTCAATGTCCCGCCGACGCATGAACAACTGTACGTTCATTTGTAAGTCTCCAAAAACCTGGACCTTGGTCTTAAGCCCGGGGGAACCTTAAGTCCCAAAAGGGTTTTCCTCCTCGTGCAGCCCTCGAAAGCCACACCGCCAGGCCAGCAAAAATTTCTGCACATCCGGCAAAAACAAAATCACTGATCCTGGTGTTTTCGACGGATGTCCCAAACATTTGGTCAAACCTTTTCCAATACCAATCCATACAAGTGTTGAAAAATGAGGTGAAGGCGCACCCCTTCCCCTCCGTATTTAAAAGGAAAGAAGATACACCGCCCCATTCCAGCACTCTCAGTCCCCGAATACAGACCAAATTTTTATACCAATAGTCCTTTCAGGAATCCGCGAAAAACGCAGAAGACCCAAGTGACTCACGATGCACTGAGTCAAACGCCTTCTTGAGACAAATTGGCTGCAAGCCCCCCCCTGTCGAAAATACCCCGGGGTTCCACCCGGACCGAAGCGCTAGGATACGGTCCGTTGTTACTTAAAGGCGTGAACCCCGAGTGCGAGGGGCTCTGATCTTCAGCAGTTTTGCGGATCCGTGTCAGCAATAGATGGGGGAAGCACCTTGCCTGGCACGCTGAGCATGTAATACCAAAAGGGAATGTTTTCAGTCCTGCGGGCCCCTTTCCCTTTCCCGATAGGGGGCGACCAGCCCCCCTTTTTCCCTCGGGGGAATGGTACCCGATTTCCACACGGCAGTCAGGACACCATGAACCCCCGGATCATGGGGCCCCACCCTCAGCTTTGAGGAGCTCCGCACTGATATTACAAACACCAGCTGCCTTTCCAACCCCCCAAATTTCTAAGCCTCTCGACTTTTTCAAGAGAGGGTGCGGTTTCGTCAATGCCAAAGGGCAGCATCCACTGCCCGTACCCAGTGGTGTGAAAATGCTCGTTTTGGGGGGTCCACCGTGAACAACTGCCCTATAGTACTCAGCCCCCCGAGCCATCGCCTTCCTGTCCGACCGAGGCGCCCCTCTGCTGTTCGAATGCACTCGCCCGAATTTGGGGGAAAATTTGGAAGGGGCTTCTTTAGGGTCGGTAGGCTTTCGGAGGTCTTTGGTTCAAATGACCCCCGACACCTCAGCGAGACTCCTGACATAAAATCTTCTTGTCTCTCCTAAAAGGGGGGGTTCTAGTCTGGCGTGACAGAACCCGTGCTGGTCCTGGTTCCCGCCAGCCTGGGAGCGCGATTCCTCGATTTTTTTCCACGTCTCCGTCGAGGGAAAAAATACGCCTTGACCCTCGGGTCTCCCCAATACACTCCTTGGCAGTGTAGAGTTTCACGTTTGCAGGGTTTCAAAACCCGTTTTACAGACCCAGTTCTAAGGGTCCACGAGGGGGCCCCGAGCACATCAAACCGATTTGAGACTGCTCGCATACTCATGGGACATGTCAAACCCCCCAGTTTCTAATTTAAAAACAGTATGGTTTCTTGAGATTCTCGGACTTTAATGAAGCTAAATGTAGCAACAGAAGAATTGATCTGTTCCAAAAAACGCAGCACTCCGGTAAACCCTGCAGTTCTGGAGGATCCTCCAACGATACAACGAGGGGCGTGGGGCAATCCCTTAAACTACCCCCCCGCATTACTTACCATGTCCACGGTGCAGCTCTGGTCTCTGATACCCAAAACTTGCGATTCTCAACCCTTTTGGACCTTTGGAAAAAATTCAGAACAGAGAACCTTGGTGTTTCTGGGATCGGAGCCATGGGGACCAAACATAACTCGTAGCCATCTCTACATGCCGTATAGCATTGAATTTGCCCCCAAGCCAAAGAGTGTGTCCGAGGAGGACATGGGCTAAACAGAGCGAGTTTTTGGGGTGAAAATCTCCTTTTCTTCAGTTTTACGCACCCGGTAGGAGCGTACACTGCAAGAAGAGACAGAAAAACCCCGAGGTGTTTCATCCCCACCCCAAATTTTTCGCTCTCAACCGGAGTAAACCCCAAAAAACTGACGGGTGCAGTTTTCTGGGGATGCCTATAGTACTTCCGGCACGGTGACCATTGTCATGCCGGCCATAGTAGGGGTAACCCCACTGTAGTTCGCCATGCCACCTCCTCGCTCAAGGTCCCACTAACCCCCCTGCCTACTGAGCTCGCCGGATAGGAGAGGTAGCGACGATCGTTTAGAGGGTCAGAACCCCTTCCACGGCCCCCAGAAGAACCCTCCCGGGGGTTTATCCAGGAGTGATTTGAGGGGAGGCGCCGCTTTTTCACCGCCCGGCCCCCCCCATAAAAAAAAGTTGGGAAGGGGGCCCCCCACTCGTTTTTGGGGTGCGGGGTTCCCCAGGGCTTTTTCCCCCCACTCGTCATAGGCAAACCCCTCCCCCGCGTCGGCATTGGAGGGGGGGCTGCATGGTCGGGCTCCCCGCAAAAAAGGGTCGGGGTCGCGGCTCCCACGCCCCCGGCCTCTACCTCTTAAAATGTTAGGGGCTAGGTTAGGTTTTTACAGGGAGGGGTCGCAAGTCCTCCCCAACGAAACTATGTCAGGGATTGGCCTTACTGCTCACCGTGGTCAGGGACGCAGAACTCCCTTTAGGGATAATCCCAGGCTGCCCACTATTTCACCCATAGCGGGGGCTGGATGGCCATTGACTCAATAGTGAGTTCATCTGCCCTTAAAGATGGTTTTATTATTACTCCATCTGGGTGTCCAGAACACCCTCCTCATGGTAGAACCAGGGGGGTAGCCGGTTTAGTCCCCGGACGATCCGACCATGCGGCTGTTGTACGGGGTTACATGTACCAGTAGCAGGGGACAAACCCTGACCGGGCCCAATCCTCAATAAAATCGACCAGACTCCAATGACCATCTGGAGGTGGTGAGCTCGAAGTCACGAGTGAATGGTCCACCGGAACAACTCTTTCTACAATCGGCCGAAGATTACCCACATGCTGCCCATTAATCCATCTTCGGTTATGTGATGATTTGAAGCGACATTTACATTATAATAATTGCAGCGTCACTATATGAACATAAGAACATTAGAAAATAAGGAAGCTGCAAGAGGCCGCGAGACTACACGTGGTAGTTCCTGTTACTTAACACTACCTACATCCACCTTTCATCCCCACCCATAAATTTTCATCCAGCCTCCTTTTAAATTCCCTAATGACTACGCACTGACCACCTGACAACCTGAGTCCTTTCCCAATCATTTACCACCCTTTTGTGACCAGTTTTTCTCTTTTTCTATTTTAAATCTACTCTTTTCCAGCTTGAGTCCGTTATTTCTTATTCTCCCCTGATTATTAGCCGAAAACAACTTTTCCTAAAATCTCCGTTATTGTATCCCTTTAACCACTTAAAACTTCTATCAGATCGCCCCTTACTTTACCCCTCTCGAGTGAGTGTAAATTTAAAAGTTTCATTCTCTTCTCAAAAACTAAATTACGCATCCCCTGTACCTTTTGGTCACCTCCTATGCACTTATTCAAACCAAGGCTATATCCATCCTGTAATACCGAAACCAGAACTGTACCGCATAGTCTAGGTGAGGTCTGACTAGAGCCAAAAAAGCTGCAGAGTACATCAGTACTCAAGTACATCAGTACATTTATTTTTGACACTCCTGGTAATGAATCCTAGCACCCTATTAGCTCGATTTCTAGCCTCAATACATTGATTCCTACGACGGAGCTCTGAGCTTACCCGCACTCCCAGATCTTTCTTGTAATACATAAATATCCCCGGGAAACCGCCAATGAAAGCGGTACGTACCCTTTGACGTAGTCGGTTAACGCGCGAGTGGTTGACGGGGAAAATCGGGTGAGAGCGTAGGTTCAAATCCTCGCCGGGCAAGGAAATATGGAAATTATTTATTTTCTAATTATGATTACCAGCTGAGTCATGTGTCTGTTGGAAGGACATACTGACGGGATTTCAAAAGGTAACTGTGGCCAGGGCAATGTAAAGCCTCTGTCGGGCCCAGCCGTTACCCCCATGGATGCATTCATGGCTCCATCATACGGCCTCATGCAAGTCTCTACCAACAGGGTACTAATAGATCTCCCCCTTGACAAAGACTGCCCTTCAGGAATCCCACAACAACAAGAAAGAGTAAGAGGAGAGTGAAGAAAAAAATGAAACAAGAAGACAGATTCCCCCCCCCCCCATGACATTGGAAAGCAGCGGTGAAGATGGTCAGTCCAGTATCCCCTTGAAGGTATACAGCCCCAACAAAGAAAATAAGGAAGACCTCACGGACTCATAAATTCCTCCGAAAGAGACAAGCCTAGCCCCCTCGAAGCTACTCCCAGAACAACTTGAATTGTTAGACATTTTTGGATAAGAAAGAAAAATTTTTTATAATGTAATGTCCAGGACATTTTAGTTCTACAAAAAGGTAAATATATATATGAATTTTTACCAATTTTATTATTTTTATACCTTGGGAAACTTACTATTTTAGTGGTGTGCTGTAGACGATTTCTGGTCTCTTGTCTAGTTTGTGTTTTACAAATGAGTTGGAAGGCAAGAAAAACACCAATGAAGGTTTCTTGAGACACTGACCTGCTGCAGATTAAGTGAGGATTCTATCGTAGAAATAAATTATGTAAATGACCACTGCATCAGATGAAGAGAAGGGGCCACAGTCACTGTCTGGCATTGCTCATCATGCTTCCTCCATGCCTGGGGGGAAAAGGGTTTGTGCATAATAAGCTCGTCGTTCTCCTTCAGTGAGCTCCACATGGGCACAGTCTGCTTTTCTTTGTCTTGGATGGTATTCATGAGTGGCAGCTTCCCCCACTGGTAGGAGAGGCAGAGTGTGTGCACACCCCCCAGAAGACAGTTCTGTCCATACACTGCTGCAATCTTATGCCCCTTTATTTTCAATGATTCCACAACGATGAGAGTTTTGACGTAATATACATGAGGCGGCTACTCGCAAGGTTTTTCATACCAAAGTGATGATGGTATGATTAAATTTTTTTTGTAAGAGTTGTAAGATGAGGAGGAAGCCATGTTTTATTAAAGTACCAAGCAAGATTATCAAAGAGACCTGGACCAGAGCAACACAAAGCATGCTCCAAAAGAGCATGCGAGGACAGATCACAATAAAAATGGACCAAAATTTTCCAAGATTTTGCCTCGCGGTAGCCGCCTTTTGGTTTTCTGGAGGTTATAAGTAACTATTAAATAGTATTTTTTTTAAGATAGATGATATTCCATGAAATTTTATATATAATTTTTTAGAAATTTCTCAGTTAATGTCTTTATGTAAGTTATCTATCCAAGGTTTTGATAGAGGCCCTCTCCCTCCTGTACTGTCTTTCAACCTTGGTTTGGGATATTGGAAAGTTAATAATTTTTGTGAAATATCTTTATTTTACATGAAATGCTGGGTAAATACCGTGTAAATCAATCAATATGTAAATATTTCCTATCTCTAAAAATGAACCACTGGGTTAGGAAGGAAAAATTGTGTACTTGAAAGATGTTCATATTAAGGATACACTTTGATCTTTGCCCACCACGTACTATACTAAAAACCCATCTGAAAAAAGTATTGCAGATTAATTCATAAACTGAAGTCTTATTTAAAATTATTCATGGGTATGAATAATTGTTGGTGCTTTTCTCCAAATTAGCATCATGGAAAAGGGTTTCATGTTCAGGACATGGAAAAACCTATGAATATAATACAATTTACATAGCTTTGGGTCCCACAATTAGTTTTGAAGGACCTTTAGCTACACAGGAATCGTGCCCCTCTATGCCCGCTGGTCACACCTTGATGGGCTCATGGGGGACGAACTTCCTCTTCACAATGTGGATGTTCTTGTTGGACAAGCAGATGACATAACTGTGGTCTGTGTAGGTTACTGTAGGGAAAAATATTTTATTAGCACATTTCAAGGAAGATTTGATAATTAATGGATGAATGATTAAAGGTAAAGCTATATATAAAAGATGATAAACATAATGGTGAGATTCTGTTCAATCAATAAAGGGTATATAGAGTACCACTATTGCTGACAGGCTGAGTTCCGCCTCACTTGTCACCACTCACTAGTTTATCACTGGCTCTTTCTGGCAGTGTGGGAGGCATTCTCCCAGGCTCAGGGATGCATATCTTTTCTGTGAAGTGCATTTTTTTCAAGTGCATTTTCTTTGTATTCTTATATTAATTATACTTATAAAATAAATTGAAAATTACCTGTAAAAATTTTAAAGATCTCTTGGCTGGGCTAAGCCCCCAATGTTTAAAGATACTAAATACCGTATTTTACGGCTTATATGACGCTGCATTTTAAAAAGACGCACCCTTATTTAGAAGGAAATTTCTAAGAAAACCCCCCCAATTTTCTACCAATAGGAAGTAGTAAAATCTACTGATTTTCTGGGTAGGCGGTGGCCCGGGTGTCTTTCTGCTGCTTCTGTTCCTATGTTCTTTGTTTATCGTACAATTCTAGTTTTGTGTGATAATTTCCAGGACTGAAAAAAGGCTTGTGATACATCTGACAGCCTGGTGGTAAAGGGTAACAACAAAAATAGCAGACAATAGTTGGCGCTGTTTGAAATACTTGTAACAAGTAAGTACTGAGGTTACATCATACAAGAGGCTGCATTGAATAGCTCTTAAGCTAACCTACAACATTCGTCTTGGAAACGCAAAAATATTTTTCAGAGTATTTCTTGGGGAAAAAAATGCGTCTTATGAGCCGTAAAATACGGCACGCCCCTGCTGACATGTGGTAGCAAGATGTGGACATGGAACAAGTACTGGAAAAATAGGTTACTTGAAAGGTGGATGTGGATTAAAGGAACTACCATGTGTCGGTCTCACAGCCTCTTGTAGCTTCCTTATTCTTTATGTTCTTAAAATAGGGTTAGAAGAGATTACAAAAATATTGCAGTACAGCTACTCGTAGTCTAGTGATCGAAGTGAAGTGAAGAAAAACAACATGAAAATGCTTGGCAAGGGAAAATTAATATAGGGTCTACATGTTACAGGTGAACCCGTGATGCTTCCCGGGGAAGTAAGAACAATGCTAAAATTACAAGCAGGAAAGTTTAAAAGAACAGGATGCATAAATTTTAAATAGGCGGAGACATGTTCCTGAAGGGCATTTTTAAGAACAAATTAAATTGATATTTACAGAAATTATGATGATCCAATCCTGATGAGATACGCCGGGTTTTTGAGGAGCCAGTAAAGGCAGTGTGGTGCATTATAACAACATGGTAAAGAACTCACTTGAAATTTTCTTGAAAGCGTCGCCCGAGTCCCCGGGCCCCAGCTGCGCCTTGGTGATGCAGGTCACGGTGGACAGCACAGTGTTGGCCATCTGCTCGGCATTCTCCAGCTCACCACCCGACTGTAAAAGAAAGTTTTTCCTCAGATGTATTTCTCATTTATGGGGAGCCCATGTTCATTAATATGATATGTTATACTTGTAGTTTTATAATAGATAGAAGGATGTCTGCTTCCTACTTTCCCCCATTCAAGTAGTTTCTTTTCAGATGGGAAACTGCAATACGTATTGATCTTGTGACTAGTAAGATTTGATAAATACTGAAAGATACTGCAACTCACAGCAATCACAGCACCCTCTTCATCAGGATGAGGTGACCCACTCATCTGGAGTTCTGCCGATGCCATGCATGGTAATACTGCAACAAAGGAAAAGAAAGACTCATAAGAACATAAGAAAATAAGGAAGCTACAAGAGCCGCGAGACCTACACGAGGTAGTTCCTGTTACTGAACATTACTACACCCACCTTTCATCCCCATCCATGAATTTATCCAGCCTCCTTTTAAAACTCTCTAATGGACTCCGCACTAACTACCTGTCTACTGAGTCCCTTCCAAACCTTTAAACCCCCCTAAATTCACCCTAGACTCATTCACCTGTGTAGTGCTGTTTTGAAGTTGATTCCCCTGAACATCACATCTTGGGCTGTATTATGTTAATCTCGCTACCAATAAAGAGATTGGAGCAGTATATTAATGACACATAACATTATAGCCACTCAACTATACTTAAGTGTCTGTTCTCTGTGAACATTTTGAGCTTTGGAAGGCTGTATGGCATCATGCCCAATGGTGGGGAAAGAGTAAGAAAATCTATTGTTCTTACTCATTATGAAAGCTCATTAATGTTAGCGGAGACCCCCTTTTTCAGGTATAAGTTGCAAATGGCTCATATTGCAAGGCTAAGGCCCTTTTGTGCAGAATTTTGTGCGTTCTTCCTGGTTTTGCATTTGCCACTTTTGGTAAATATCTAGATGAACACCGAACTCACTTTGGTGGACGAAACAATTTTTTTGTGGTGTGTTTTTATGTGTTTATAATGAATCTGCTAACCGTTTCTGTCGCCAATTATTATTATTTTTTTTTGCAAAAATGACAAAAAAATAAAATAAAAATAAATTGAACCTAAACCTAACCTAACCGATACCTAACCTATACCTAACAAAAAACAACAACAACAACAACAACTAACCTTTATCTAGACCTAAGAAAAAAAAAAAAAAAAAATTGCGACAGAAACGGTTAGCAGATTCATTCAAAACACAAAAACACACCAGAAAAAAATAGTTTCGTCCACCAAAGTGAGTTCGGTGTTCGTCTGGATATTTACCGCACTTTTTAAAATCATGTTGCCTGATAACAATCTGTGAGTTATGACAAATGAAAAAAAAATGGGAGATATTAGAATACTGTATTGGTGTTTCAACCTGTGCTTTCCTGAAATATTTCCAAAATACCACACGTCTTAGCTTCTCGGCTGGTATATCTTCCTTAGTCTATAACAGCAGACAGCAATGTTTACTCCATTATCTATTGACACAATCTAGCTTTGTACAGAAGGATATCAATGCATAGTTACCCAAATCTTCTTGTGTCTCCTGAAAATCCTGTGCTATCACGTGACTTCTTCTTCTTCTTGTGACCTTTGTCGCTTAGTATCGCTTCATAGGTCCTCTTCCCCTTCGTCTGCTTCGTTAACAAAAAAACTTGTTAACTCTTCCCCTGTTTATTTCACCTGGGAAAGACAATTTTGATCAGTTTTCAATATGTTCGACGCCCCTCCTCCCTGTCACCTGGGGCAGCAAAAGTAAACAAACAGTTCGGGAAAAACGTGCTTTCGGCTCTAATTAGGGTTACATGTAATATCAAGATCCGTATTCGCGTAGTTAAATGAGAGAAATGCATGTATAAAGATTTTTCAATAATTCAATTCATATACCCTGTCACGTACAATTGATAATTCTAGGTTGCCGATATCAACAATCACAACACATGTTCAACAACAAGGCAGCGTGGAGGGTTGGCGCAGCATGTTAGGATGAGCTCCAAGGCGACTCTGAAAAACCAGTAAGCACTAAACATTCATCAGTATTCCTTTTCCCTTTTTTAGCATGAACTTGTGAGCCCCGGGACACATGAGGGGCGTTTTGGGTACATGTGTTAAGGCGAACATTAGCATCGACCCTGCTCGGTTTGTGGAACTGTCACACATTGGAATTCTCGCCGAAACACCAACGGAGAACTGTCGCCGATTGTGCAACACTCGCCGACGCGGGAATTTTCGGGGTAGC
>JACEEZ010004792.1:42500-44633 GCA_016584305.1 Chionoecetes opilio | reverse complement strand
TTCAAACTCAAGCTGCCCTATCATCTGAGGCTAAGCGCATGGGTTCGAGTCTCGCCCAATCCAACAAATCATTATCAGTCTTGCCTTCGCCCCGCCTGGCCGCTATCTCAGTCGCCACACTCCAACACACTGTATCATTCTGTAATGATAACATGCATGTAATGATAATATGATGTAATGATAAGGATGATAATATGTAATGATAACATGCATGTAATGATAATATGATGTAATGATAAGGATGATATGTAATGATAACATGCATGTAATGATAATATGATGTAATGATAACATGCATGTAATGATAATATGATGTAATGATAAGGATGATAATATGTAATGATGTATTGATAAGGATAATAAGATGTAATGATAACATGATGTAATGATAACATGATGTAATATGAGAGATGTAATGGTGATGTCTTTGTAATGTAAAATGTACTTTTGGCGATGCCATTGTGTGTGTGAGTTTTTCGGCCATATAAGTATGTGTGTGTGCGTGACGTATCATTACCCTTGCAAGACAACTTTATAACACCCAAAGCGAATGTTATATTCCCGGTATACAACAGCTTCTGCATCAGGAAATTACTTTTTTAATAAATGTCTGCATTATCCATCTATTTTCCTTCGTTAAATTGCCTTCTTAGACCCAACACTGCCCACCTCTCTCTCTCTCTCTCTCTCTCTCTCTCTCTCTCTCTCTCTCTCTCTCTCTCTCTCTCTCTCTCTCTCTCTCTCTCCTCTCTCATCTCTCCTCTCTTCCCCTCCCCTCATACTCTCTCCTTCTCTCTCTTCTCTCTCTCTCTCTCTCTCTCTCTCCTCTCTCTTCTCTCTCTCTCTCACCTCTCCTCTCTCTCTCTCTCTCTCTTCTCTCTCATCTCTCTCACTCCTCTCTCTCTCTCCTCTCCTCTCTCTCCTCTCTCTCTTTTCTCTCTCCTCCCTCTTACACCATCCTTCACATAGACACCCTCCTCCTCCCTCCATTACTCATCCTCATTAGCCCTCCCATTACCTTCACCATTAGCCTCCCCCATTACCATCACCCTTCCTCCCCCATTACATCACCCTCTTAGCCTCCCCATTACCTTCACCCATTAGCCTCCCCCATTACCATCACCCATTAGCCTCCCCCTTTACCATCACCCATTAGGCTCCCCCATTACCATCACCATTAGCCTCCCCATTACCATCACCCATTAGCCTCCCCCATTACCATCACCCATTAGCCTCCCCCATTACCATCCCATTAGCCTCCCCCATTACCTTCACCCATCAGCCTCCCCCATTACCATCACCCATTAGCCTCCCCCATTACCTTCTACCATTAGCCTCCCCCATTACCATCACCCTTAAGCCTCCCCATTACCATCACCCATTAGCCTCCCCCATTACCATCACCCATTAGCCTCCCCCATTACCATCACCATTAGCCTCCCCCATTACCATCACCCATTAGCCTCCCCCATTACCATCACCATTAGCCTCCCCCATTACCCTCATCCATTACCCTCCCCCATTACCTTCACCCATTAGCCTCCCCCTTTACCATCACCCATTAGCCTCCCCCATTACCATCACCCATTAGCCTCCCTCATTACCATCACCCATTTCTCTCCCCCTATACCACCACCCATTACCCTCCCCATTACCATCACCCATTAGCCTCCCCCATTACCATCACCCATTACCCTCCCCCATTACCATCACCCATTAGCCTCCCCCATTACCATCACCCATTAGCCTCCCCCATTACCATCACCCATTACCCTCCCCCATTACCATCACCCATTAGCCTCCCCATTACCATCACCTATTAGCCTCCCCTTACCATCACCCATTACCCTCCCCCATTACCATCACCCATTAGCCTCCCCCATTACCATCACCCATATGCCTCCTCCATTACCATCACCCATATAGCCCCCCCATAACCATCACCCTAGCCTCCCCCCATCCTCTCTGCCTCCGTCTCACTGCCTCCCATCCTCGACACCTGCTCATTACTTAACGCAGGACAGGTAGTACCACCCACGCCCGCCACTCATCAAGGTTGAGTGTGGGTGTGGGAAAGGTTCTTTAGACGTTGTACATGTACACCGAAACCGTCCCGTATGTCAGCCTCAATAT
>JACEEZ010004792.1:35000-37500 GCA_016584305.1 Chionoecetes opilio | reverse complement strand
TCTCTCTCTCTCTCTCTCTCTCTCTCTCTCTCTCTCTCTCTCTCTCTTCTCTCTCTCTCTCTCTCTCTCTCTCTCTCTCTCTCTCTCTCTCTCTCTCTCTCTCTCTCTCACTTACTTTACTTGTCTTACTGAATTTTTTAGCAGAATTTAGATTTTACTTTTTATTGTAATTTTATGTTTTAATAGAATTCTGCTTGTCTTACTATAATGTTTAGCAAATTTTACATATTTCTTTTTATTGTAATCATATGTTTTACTCGAATTTTGCCTGTTTGACTGGAATTTTATTTATTTTACTCCTACTAGATTATTGACAATGCTGTACCTGGAATTTGGTGCCAATATATATGTTGTACACTTGTATGGTCGCCTACATTGATTTATTCACTCATATTTTTTGCCTGAATTTTAGCATGTAAAATAAGCTTGAAATGTAGACAAGTCTACCAATTATTATACGTATTCTGATGTAATAACCACTGCCCTGTGGAAAATAAATGAATTTGAATTTGAATTTGAACTCTCTCTCTCTCTCTCTTTCTGTGCCCTACTCTTCTCATCTACACATTTGTGTTTGTGTTACATATTTACACACACACGCACACACGCACGCACGCACGTACGCACGCACTCACGCACGCACGCACGCACGCAGGTGCGTGAAGGTTAGAAGGTTATTGTGTGATGGTAGTAGTAGTAGTAGTAGTAGTACTAGTAGTACTAGTAGTAGTAGTAGTAGTAGTAGTACTAGTAGTAGTAGTAGTAGTAGCAGTAGTAGTAGTAGTAGTAGTAGTAGTAGTAGTAGTAGTAGTAGTAGTAGTAGTAGTAGTAGTAGTAGTAGTAGTATTGGTATAATTTGTATGTTACCGGTACACTTGAAGTAGTTTAGACCTAATAATGTTCATGCATAAATCAACGCAAGAAGGAAAAGCCAGAGAAAAAGGAACAAAATAAGAAAATAATCATGTTAAGTTATTTCCCATTTTTCTCAAGTCTTATAATTCTCTGCACTCGTGTGATCAAAACAATGAAGTAATAGGAGTGAGGTAAGACTGTAGGGGAATGAAGGAAGGATAGCTTGTGCCGCTAATTTCTAGGGAGAGATATATGCTGTGTGTGTTAATACGTCTGATTTTTCCTTACTGCTCATTGTTTGTGACTATGTGTGTGTGTGTGTGTCAAAGGTGGGCGCGCCGCTGAATTTTGGTACTTGCGCCCGCGCCTCTGCGCCCGCGCCGCTGCGCCGCTATTTTTGGTCCCTGCAGTTGCGCCCCGCGCCGCTGCGCCGCTATTAATTAAGTATACCTATACAAAAACTGTGTGCAGTGCCAAAGTTTCTACCTATTTAGCCCCCAAAAAACAGTTTTAGGCTTTAAAAAAAGTCATTTTTATTGAAAATACAGCTTATAATAGGCATCACAGTTACCTATATTCTCATTAAAGATTAAACTATGGCCCGTGAGCTATATTGCTCGGCCGGCGGTAAATTTGGCCAGATTGGCCCCGCCACGTAACAGGTACATATGTGTTTGCCGCGTCGGATTCTTAGCTCGTCTTTTATCGCTCACTAAAGCTGGGCAGCGGCGCGGATTTTTACTTGCGCCGCGCGCCGTTGCGCCGGTTTTTTGAGAATTAGAGAGATCGGGAACTCGAAATGCCAGGGGTCGCTGGCAGTTTTAACTCACTTTGTTTATAATAAGTTGGTCTACTGGAAAACAAAATATGGGCTTATTCCACTGCACTTAAAACACAAAAGTATAATATTAAGAACGATTTTCTTCTATATGTATATTGTATAGAAGCCTGATTCTGTAAAACATTGTATATAACCAAATAACCAAGGAGGTTATAGTTGAGGAGGCGAGGTAAATGCTACTCTATGATATTATATAGTCAATAACGTATGTTTAGAAGTTGTCTATACCTAGGCAGTCATATTTTCCTATTATTATTGTGTATCAATCAGATAGGAAGCCTGGAAGTGCAATGAGTTGACGCGTGAAGTCGTAATGTTTTGATTCAATCTCCCCGCCACAATCTCCCCCCCCACCACTCCCCGCCGCGGCATGTCACCTCTACAATTATAACCTACATTGTCGCAGCAACAAGCCGATTTCGGCATTCTTTATTCCTCGTTTTTCCAAGGCATTGCTTATTGTATTTTGACAAGCGTTTGCCAGACGCAGCAGTACTGTCTTAGAAAACAGTGTGAACATCGCCCAAATTTTACATGCCACAATATACATGTAAAAAATATATTAAGCTTTGCTACTCGAGGCGAGTAATTTGCATTAAATTGCTATTATAGAACGTTCCATCGTAATGCATGTCATCCATATAATTAGTAGAACAACAGAAGAACAATTTTTTGGTATTCAGATGCGGTGCATCAATGTTTATCGCGAAATTAATTTATGAAAAATAGTAGTCGCGGAGCCAAAACACAGAAGAGTTAACCTTTGAGTTAAAAATGCCAGCGACCACTGGCATTTCTCGAGTT
>JACEEZ010004792.1:0-30000 GCA_016584305.1 Chionoecetes opilio | reverse complement strand
ACCTACCCTTGGTGAATCCATGTTGTGAATCATTGATCAAACTATGTTTATCTAAGTGCTCTCTAATGTTTTTTGCAATAATTGATTCCAATAATTTACCCACCACTGACGTTAGACTTACGGGTCGATATTTTGACTTTAGTCCCTCTGTCTCTCACTCTTAAATTATGTGAACTAATAAATGCAAAACCCTGTGTGCAAATACCGCCATGTTGTCATCATTATCATCAGGGGTTAAATGGAGCAAGGGAAGGGACAGCAAAGTAGATACTGTATGGGTTTTGTCTCTACCAAGCGTCATCGAGTGAGACAATACCTTACCTCTCACACGCAAATTATCATCACTATTTCTATTTTTATCATTATCAGGGAAAGATTTAAATGGCGAAGAGTTGAAGTGAAGTTGAAGTTCATGCATATTTCATTTAGCGTTTCTTTAGCGTGTTTTACTGTTTTTTATTTGATAATATTATAGAACAAACATTTACGAAGATTACAGTATATCATATATACTGATAAACCAGTCTATATGATGCGTATATACAGTAACGGACGTAAATATTGGCTGCGTCGGTCCTATGCCTAACGCGCAGAACACATTCGATAATAATCATGAAGAATGGCTGCTTACTTTGAATTTTATACTTTGACGGCATCCCACTACCGTAGATAACAGTTAAGTCGCTAGGACAACTTTTTTTTCTGTTTACAGACGTGTGGTGGCGTTAATACTTACATTTCTACATCCATGGTTTCAGGAAAGTTAGAAGGGGCTATCTGGAGAGTCTGTGTCATTTTGTGTCTTCATCTGTGTCATAGTATGGCTCTAAATGAACAAATGACAAAACTATCACCAGAGTGGCCACCAACAATAAAGTCGCCATCTAGTGTTTATTTACTGAGTCTCCTCCCTACGTCGTCGTCGCCCGAAATAAAAACGTAGCGAAATTTGAAACCGTCTATACTCGCAGCTACAAGGCATAAAACAACGCTGAAACAGGATAGATTATACAGACATGATATAAACTACTGTGTATCATCTTCAGTGGCACGTAAGAATCAGTAGTAATGCTATAATTCGTAATATATGGCGCCTGGCGACTTTACTGTTAGACCCCTGATCGGTGTGGGGTTGTTTGTTTGTTTGTTGTTTGTTTTTTGTTTAGAGGATAATTCCTCAGAGCCATAGTGATCTACCGCTGCAGCTTAATATATAATAATAAGTTAGTGTTGGGGGAAGCCGCCACCCCGGGATTGAGGGTGGTCACAAACCCCCGGCTAACACCCGGTACCCATTCACTGCTGGGTGGACAGGGGCTCGGGTTTTAAGAAAGACCACCCATCTATCTTCGCTCCGCCGCGGGGATCGAACCCGGGACTTCTCGGTTGTGAGCCCAGCGGTTGGTACGAAAATGCTAAAAAATCGGATATGCTGTAAAAAGCGATGAGGGTGTGTTTTAAATAGGAAATACATTAAACAGTGATCAATTTAGGGTTGTAGACGCTAGTGGACGCTAGTAGACGTTATTTAGTAGGACCCCAAAAAACGGGGTTTTTGCGTTCCATTTGTGACACGCGAACCCAGAACCAGGAAGTGAACCCAACCTTGAACTGAAAGAACGGGTTCCTGCAACTTTGGCACAAATGGAAGAGGCCTCTAATCACACACACACACACACACACACACACACACACACACACACACACACACACACACACACACATAACTTATAAAAAAAAGAAAAAAAATATGTTCGTAGTGTTCACAACAACATTGTCTGAACTGTGAACTTGTGTGAAGCCGCCTGTGTTCCTCCTCCTATAACCACCTATAACTCTTGTTTCTAATGGTTAGGAGTGTCACTTAAGTGTTATAGTGGTGTTATAGACATGGTAGGCTATGTGAGAGGTATTAAATAGGCCATGTCAGCCGTGGATTTCCAGAGGAGGAAGGAAATGTGAGTATAAATCTGTTTTTTTGGGATATCCGGTCATTTCGTCCACATGTCAGTTCGCCCACCAAAAGGTCGTTTCGCCCAAATTCAGTTCGCCCACTCGGTGGAGTCGTTTCGCCCACATTAGATAACTCCTTTACTGTGCAACGCCAAGCTAGAGTTGGCGCGGTCCATAAAAACACCGGATCGGACCGGATCTGAACAGTAAACACCGGATCTGAGCAGTAAACACCGGCGAATAGGGCCAAAGGGGTTTCAATAGTGTCTAAAAAGAGGATATATACATGACATTAGGCGTAGTTGTATCATAGTTTATCAAATATCGATATTAAGAGATAACTTGTAACACGGGCATTTTATATTGAACAGCGATCTGTGTTATTTTGTGTCTTCGGTTATAATGGACGAGAGTTTCGCGGTTGTTTTCAGAGACACCAACTATTTTTTCTTGCCCTACAATAGGTGCTTGTTCTAATGGAGATTGTTTTATTTTTATTTTGCGCCAAAAAAAATATATATATATATTTTGTGGTTAAGGTTAGGTTAGGTTTCATTAAAACCTGTAAGGTTAGGTTAGGTTTCATTAAAACCTTTAAGGTTAGGTTAGGTTTCATTAAAACATAAGGTTAGGTTAGGTTTAATTTTTTTTTTTTTTTTTGGTTTGCGCAAAATAAAACAAGCACCATTAGAACAAGCACCTATTGTAGGCCAAGAAAAAATTGTTGGTGTCTCTGAAAATGACCGCGAAACTCTCGTCCATTATAACCAAAGACACAAAATGACGCAGATCGCTGTTCAATATAAAATGCCCGTGTTACAAGTTATCTCTTAATATCGATATTTGATAAACTATGATACAACTACGCCTAATGTCATGTATATATCCTCTTTTTAGACACTTAAAACCCCTTTGGCCCTATTCGCCGGTGTTTACTGCTCAGATCCTGTCAGATCCGGGTGGGTATTTTCGAAGGGGCTCTAAACTACACCCTCTTAGCGTCCTAAGACCGACTTAGTTATACCGGGCTAAGAAGATTACTAAAGAAGCATTTTCGGGCGTCATCTGAGCCTCGTGTAAGGGGACAGAAGGCCAACCCTTCTTAGTGCCACCTAACCAATCAGCGCGCGCGACACAAGTCTGTATTTGGCGGGAAATACGTATACCACGCCAATGGAGTCTCTCTCTCTCTCTCTCTCTCTCTCTCTCTCTCTCTCTCTCTCTCTCTCTCTCTCTCTCTCTCTCTCTCTCTCTCTCTCTCTCTCCTTTTTTTCTTCTATTATTTCTTCTCCCTCCTCTTCCTTCTCCTTGAGTTGCCAGATATGTATTTCTGCTACAGTCACAGTGCAGTGTCACTGCGCCGAGGGAGTCTCTGGCCCGTACCGAGAGTTGAAGGCGGTAGAGGGACGAACAAGCGAGGTAACGACGAGCGGCATACTTTCAATTTGTTACTGAGAGTCGACAGTGGAGGTTGGTTGAGATATCACGCCTGCGACAATCTAGTGGCAACAGTGCTGCCTCAAACTGCGTAGCCAGCCGTACGACTAAAATAGTGTATAATGCGAATTTGCCCTTATACTCATCAAAAACATCAACAGAAACGTTGCGATCGGCTATGAGGTTGATGAAATATATATTTAATGAAGTTAATTAACAGTAGAGGCGTGTATACGTAAGTTTCTCTACCGCTCATGTGAACATATGCGGTAAGAGAACCGTCCTGGCGGGTTCTGGCAGCGACCTTCATGATGGCGACGGCTCTAGCCGCTACCAACCCCTCTATCTTGAACCTCCTTAATTATTGTCAGTAAAATCACTTATTGCCGCATATGTAATACCTAATAATCTTATAATTATACTTAAATACATATTGGCAAGAAAATTTTTAACATATCTCTTAATCCCTCCAGATTAGGAATGTAATAAAAATTCATCGAAGTTTGCGTGAAGACACAGGGATATCCGTGTCTCCAACCGTGACCGCCAACCTCGTCCCTGCTCTTCGTTCCAAAATTACTGGGTATTTTATCCCTCTTATGGTAAGCGAAGGTCTGCCGCTCGTCGTTCTACCGCCTACCGTCATGACTCTCGGTACGCCCCCCCCCCCCCCTCTCTCTCTCTCTCTCTCTCTCTCTCTCTCTCTTCTCTCTCTCTCTCTCTCTCTCTCTCTCTTCTCTCTTCTCTCTCCTCTCTCTCTCTCTCTCTCTCTCTCTCTCTCTCTTTCTCTCTTCTTCTATTTTTCTTCTCCCTCCTCTTCCTTCCCCCTTTTCATCCTCCACACACATATCATAGCCAGTATGTGATATTATCGTGAATAACGAAACTTTTTATCTGGTGAGTTTTGATATGTTAAGAATTAATCTGCTAACCGTTTCTGTCGCAAATCATATCTATTCCACCCAGCCCACCCCTATATATATAGTATATATATAGCCCACACCTAATTATATATATAGTATTATATATATATATATATATATATATATATATATATATATATAATATATATATATATATATATATATATATATATATATATATATATTATACATAGTGTATTATACATACAGCCTAATATACTATATACAGTCTAAAATATATAATATATAACCAATAATATAACCATTGTTGCTATGGTGACGAAGAAAATTGCGGGCTAAGACGACCCCAACCCTGCCTTAGTTTACACTCGCTGCACTGTCTTAGGCGGAGCGAAATTTGCTTCCGAAAATGTCCAACTAGCGCTAAGATGGTCTTAGTCCCCTAAGATGGTCTTAGTAGTGTTCGAAAATGCCCCCCCCCCCCCCCGGTGTTTACTGCTCAGATCCGGTCAGATCCGGTGTTTTTATGTACCAGAGTTGGCGTCAAATGTAGGGGGTTGTATTCTATATTCTATATATCTAGTGGCACAACCGATTAAATAAGTGTGCAGCAGGTAGAAGTAGCCTCCAATTCTATCTTTTGGTAAGCCTTCTGCATAAAGAGGCTAAATTAACATCATTACAGATAAGGCTGGTGTCGGAAAGAAAGCTCCGAAGGATCCAATGAAGACGATACAGGGAACTGCAAAATAAATTGTTCAGTCTTTGGGATGAATATATGAGGGGTGAGAGATCCTCATTACAACTTATCAAGGCTTGCTCATATTCAAATGGACCAGTAAGCTCATAATAATTTTAATTACATGCATTTTACATGAATGCTCAATCACTGGTTTTTTTATTTTACTTTTAGAACTATCACATTAGTTTTCATACATTTTATTCTTTGTATGTTCCTCTTGGGTTTTAATAAAGTTTTTACTACATGATTTGTGCATTTTTTAATAATACTTGTGGGCGAACCAACTTTAGTGTGGGCGAACTGACTCTTGAGTGTGGGTGAACAAACTCTACATTTGGGCGAACTGACTTGTGGGCGAACTGACATGTGGGCGAAATGACCGTAAACCGGTTTTTTTGTTTTGGGCTGAAATACCTGGGATTAATATTGGCGATTTATTAATATATTTAAGGTGTGCCGTACCTTTACACATGCCCAGTATGTGTCTGTAGCCCCCTGCTTTTCCTATTATGCATGGGTAGGCCTCCCTGGGAAAATTACCTTGTATGTACCTATTTATCGTGCCTATATTGGGTATTATTTTACACTAGGACCGAAATTGCCTACACAATTGGGAGTGTGGTTTCTGTTTACCTTATTGGATTCTAGGAAACATTCTCTCTATGAGCTTCCGTCGCAAATCATTACTTTTGGAGATAATGACATGTTGTCTATAGGGAGGCGAGAGACAAGTGTTTACGTCCGCCACACTCTTCTTCCTCTTGTGACCTGCATCGCCTCTGTTCTTCCCTTGCCGCGGACACTTTTTTAATGCAGATTTGGCTTTAGTTGGGAGTTTAAAGCCTTAACCCGTCGGGTGCCAGCGACGTAGATCTACGTAGGCAGGGCGTGTCATCCCCAGTGCCAGCGACGTAGATCTACGTAGGCAGGGAGTGTCACCCCCAGTGCCAGCGACGTAGATCTACGTAGGCAGGGCGTGTCACCCTCAGTGCCAGTGACATAGATCTACGTAGGCAGGGCGTGTCACCCCCAGTGCCAGCGACGTAGATCGACGTAGGCAGGGCGTGTCACCCCCAGTGCCAGCGACGTAGATTTACATCAGCATAATCAAAAATTCATTTCGGCAAAACTATTCACTTATTATTTTCCATTTCCACATAGGGTTACACATGCACCCTATGAGCGATGTGGCAGCAGTATAGCATGTGGATAAGGCTGCACTTACACCAAGCGAGTCGAGTTGAGTCGAGTCAAGGAGAGTAATTGTCATAACGAGTGAAGACTCGTTGTGATTCGAATTGACTCGACTCGACTCAAATTGTTTGGTGCAAAACGAATCCTAAGGTGTGCGTAGGTGACTATAGGGATAAGAGATTGATGGTGTTTCAGTATGTTTTGTCACCACAAGCGCTATTATGTCTCGTCCCAGAAAGCGAACTTTGACAGACTCTTGAGTTGGTTGAAGAAGTTTTTAGGGAGAACCTAAGTGACTTTGATTCTGACGACTCTTTTGACGACTCTTGTGATGACCGGGACTACGTGCAATCATCAGAACCGTCGTCGAGTGGTGAGGAGAGTGAGGTACCCTCGCCACGCAAGATGGTGTACGATGTTTACCGGAAAGCATCGGCCCCTATGCGTCGCCTCCACCTTCAAGGCGATGATGAAGAGGATGTGAACGAACCCCAGACATCATCGGTGCCCACATGGCTGACCAGTCCAGTGACCATGCAACGAAAATCGTTACCAGGAAAGCCACCTCAGAACAAGCGAACGAAAGTGAGTGGTGCTGGGCCTCTTTATCACCCAAGGGTCTGCCCCTTCCTCTCCCTTCCCCGCTGATGCCGACATGCCGTCACCACCTCGCCTTGACACACCAACACCTTCTCTTCCTACAACCCCACAACCTGGTACGAGTGCGGGTGCAGCAACAGGGAAATGGAAGGGGAAGGCAGCGTCATCCCAGCGTAGGGCTTCACGTGGTAGGGGGCGCCGCAGGGGAGGTAATATTCCTGCACATCACGACGTGCCTGACCCTGAATCGACGAACACAGGGGGTGAAACTGACTTTGTGTGGGAGTGGGAGGATGGGAGTAGCTTCACCCCAACCATTCACCCCTTCCTCGACGAGGCCATCGCAGGGGTCAATGTCCCTGAACTCACTCCTGAGTCAATATGTGCAGACTATATATAGCATTTCTTCCCAGTGGCCCTCCTAGAAACAATAGTGGGGCTAACAAACTCCTACAATCATTTCAGAATGGGGGCGAAGGTGCAGACAACATACACTCGACTTTACCATTGGAAGGATATTGATGTCAAAGAATTTTACTCCTTCATTTGTGTCGTCCTTCTGATGGGAGTGGTAAAAAAGTCTAATGCAAGAAAGTATTGGTCAACCGACCCCCTAGTTGCTACCCCCATTTTTGGCCAAATAATGTCAAAGAACAGGTTCTACGAAATCATGGGGAACTTGCATTTCTTTAATAACCTCGATCCTGCCACGAGAGAGAGCTACGACGTTATGAGAAGGATTAGGCTTGTTTTTGACCACCTCAAGGGCAAGTTCTCGTCACCATTCAATCCCAACCAGAAACCTGTGATCGACGAGAGCTTGGTACTGTGGCGAGGCAATCTCAGTTTCCGGCAATACATACCAAGCAAACGTCACCGTTTTGGCTTCAAACTCTTTGTGATGTGCGACTGTCAAACGGGGTACATACAGGATATGCTTCTCTACACTGGCCAGCAGACAGAGATTGGTGAGGACAGGCAATATGGAGTCTCAGGTGAAGTGATCAAGGCACTGATTGGGAGGTACGTGGGGCGAGGCCATATATAGTACATTGGTAACTGGTATACAAGCCCCCTACTCGCTGATTACCTCTTCAGGCGCAACACAGGTGTTTGTGGTACCGTCAAGAGGGGCCGCAAACATATGCAAACATTCCCCCGTGTCAAGAAACGCGAGTGCACTTATTTCACAACCAACAACTTCATCGTCATGTCCTGGATGGATGGACAAAAGAGATGTCAACCTGCTCTCCAGTGTCCATCGACCCATCATGCAGACTTCAAAATCATACGACTACAAAAAGAAGTACATCGACAAACCTGAAGCGGTGATGGACTATAACATAAACATGAGACAGGTAAACAAATCTGATGCCGTGATTTCAAGTGTTGAGTGTGCTAGAAGAACAATGAAATGCTATAAGATGTTTTTCCACCTCCTTGATATGACGATTCTCAACAGCCACATTCTCTACACTCTGAAGACAGGGGAAAATCAAACCTTAGAAGAGTTCGTTATCGAGGTGGTGCGTAGTGTCTTGGCACACAACACCGTTCAGAGAGTGACGCAAACGCCATTACACTGTAGGGTTGTGCTGTATCAAGAAAATACCGGTATTGCCGATACCGGTTTGCGGGAGTAATACCGGTACGTCCTTACACCGGTATCAATTATGATACCCGTATACCGATACCGTACAGGAATACCGGTATTACCGGTATCGGTATTTTTTTTTTTTCGTGTGTTTTTTTACTTGTCCATTCTCAGACAATTATATTAACCTCTACAGCATCGCCCCCCTCCTTAAATAAAGTTTCCTATAGCGTCGGCCATTTCTTTTATTACAATTATTAACCCCTACCGTACAGCATAGGTAAAGGTAAGGTAATAATGGGAGCATACGCTTAGCTGCGTGTGGCATGCGGTGCTCATCTCCGTGGCATTAGTCCTTAAAGCCTGTGGTGGGTGAGAACCCGTTACCCCGGGACACAGGGCTAGTGTGACTCCCGGGTTACCACAGACCACAGTACAGCATAGACCCCCGTAAAATAAAGTTTCCTGTGGCGTCGGCCATTGACATATTTAAGGGGGGACCGAGTAAACTAAGGCCTAGGCCCCGCACCCCAGAGGAAAAAATATGTTTTCAATGAAAATCTGAATGCTGGAAATTTCTTATTTGCTCGAACACTGTTACATTGCATGTACCATAATATGCCACAAATTAGTATCAAAATAATGTAAAATATGGGTGGAAAAAGTTTCAATTAAACTAATGAAATCTGAACCACATTTGGTAAATTCTAGAGTCCTTTCCCGCCCTTATTAGTGGTTTTATTTTATCCAGATCTTCACAAATCCCTTCAGATACCTCTAAAACGTAATAACAAAGTGGGGGAGAGATTAAAAAATGAAAAATAAATTACTAACCTAACTTAACCGGGTAAAATTTTAGTCCTTTCCCACCCTTATATCTCGTTAGGAGGTTATTTGTTAGGTGGTAATGGGTTAGGTTAGAAATTTTATTTTGGGGGCCAGGGTGGGGGTAATATAGGGGGGAGGGGGCGTTGAAGGGGGCATCTCTCCCCCACTTTATAATTACGTTTTAGAGGTATCTGAAGGGATCTGTGAAGGTCTGGAGAAAAAAGAAACTAATAAGGGCTGGAAAGGACTCTAGAATTTTACCCCACCTTTCATTCAGGGCCCCGCACTCCCACGTACCGGCCTTGGGCCTCGCACACCATAAATCCGCCCTGGCGTCGGCCATCTCTTTTTTTACAATTCGTAACCCTACCGTACAGCATAGACCCCCTAACATAAAGTTTTATGTGGCGTAGGCCATTTCTTCTTTTTTTTACAATTCGTAACCCCTACCGTACAGCATAGACCCCCCTAAAATAAAATGTTATTTGGCGTAGGCCATTTTTTTTTTTGCATCAGTAATCTAATATACTATAGGAGTAGCCGTGTGTCTCTGTGTGTGTGTGTGTGTGTGTGTGTGTGTGTGTGTGTGTGTGTGTGTGTGTGTGTGTGTGTGTGTGTGTGTGTCTTGTCTGTCTGTTTTGGGTAGCCGAAACTGTAAATTCAATTTTGATGAGAGTAGGCTCAAAAAATCGCAAATAAATCGTAGGTGGTAAGCGGTTTAGTCCCATGTCGATTGAATCATTCTGAAGGGGGGTTTTGGGCTAAAAACACTTTAGGAGTATTAGATTCCAGGAAAAACTGCGATAACGTCTTGCCGCATTCCACAAACTCAGTAGACTCATGGACGTTTGTGTGCGTGTGTGAGTGTGTATGTGTGTTGGAATCACACGGAACACAAAGGGTTGGAATCACACGGAACGTGGTCTACCCCGAGGCACTTTGACCAGTGACCAACGACAGCAACAACACGATTGGAGTTTGCAATCACATGTTGTATAATAGGTGTCTTGCACGTGACGTCACAGCCCTTGTTGTGGCTGCGACAGGCGCGGGAAATGCGAGTTGGAGGACCAACAAACTCCACTTGCCGCCCGTGTTTGCCAGCTTTATGGTCATTTTCCCTACCAAATATATGTTTATCAGTATAAAAGATATACTGTTATCTTCGGAAATGTTTGTTCTATAATATTATCAAAAAAAAAAACCGTAAAACACACTAAAGAAAGGCCATTATGAGACTCAAAAAATATGCATGAACTTAATATTTACCAACTCCAGCTCCCATTTAATATTTTGCGCGAAAACTTTTTACATGGATAATATCAATAGAAGCGGAATTTCATTAGCTTGCCATTCATACATTTTGTTTTCTGATAAATGAATTAGAAGCATGCATAAATGAGCGTTAACTAAATAAATAACATCATGAAATCGGGTAATTTTTCCCGATTTATGTCCCAGCCGGGACCTGTAAAAATACAACTAGATGAAGATGAATACACAGTCAGTCACACACACACATATCTTTGAAATAATTATATTAATAATAATAATAATAATAATAATAAAATAACAATAATAATTTGGATCATAATAATAATAACAATAATTAAAATGATGATGCCAGTATTAACCATAATAATAGTAGACTAATAATAATAATAATAATAATAATAATAATAATAATAATAATAATAATAATAACAATAATGAAAATTTTATCTAGGCTAGATTTGTATAGTGACGCCTGTGTGATATGTAATGATCCGTTTTCTGTGATGGTCTTGCGGGGGGACTCTTCCCTCAGGGGTAGAGGGAGGGAGGGAGGTTGGCAGAGCGGCATTGTCAGCTGAGCTGTAATCGGCCAATGATAACACGCGCCTCAGATTCTGAGGCTCTGAGCCAATGAGCGTTACGCTACCATACGTGTCTCGGCAGTCCGGTCCGTTGCGAGAAAAAACACCATACCGAAATCCAATACCGACCAAATAATATACCGATACCGGTATACCGATGCACCACCAATACCGATACCGGTTTACCGATGCAATACCAATACCGTACGTATACGAAAACAAAAATGTCGGTAATACCGGTAATACCGGTGCTAAAATACCGGTATTTCGGTATACCGAAAACCGGTGCACATCCCTATGACTTTGTAATCAGTTGTTTGGTTTGGACCCAGAAACCGGACGGCGAGCAAAACAGTCCGTTATTTTAGCTGTTTTGACCAATTTCTACAGGACTAACGGCTACAGGACAGTGCACAAGGTAACTGTAGATACTTAGACAGCTACAGGTATACAGGCAACCTAAATAAACCCTTAAATAACCCTAAAATAAGGTAAAATAAGAACATTTTTCCTAACATGGCGTATAGAATCGGGAAATATTTTGATACTTTGCCGAAACAGTCGTGTATTTTAGCTGTTTTGACCCATTTCCCGTGGATTGTCGGCTACAGGACAGTGCACAAGGTAACTGTAGACACTTAGGCAGCTGCAGGTATACAGGCAACGTAAATAAACCATTAAATAACCCTAAAATAAGAACATTTTTCCTAACATGACGTATAGAATCGGGTAATATTTTGGTTATAATGGAGGAGAGTTTCACGTTCGTTTTCAGACACCAACTATTTTTTCTTGGCCTACAATAGGTGCTTGTTCTAATGGTGCTAGATTTATTTTGCGCAAACCAAAAAAAAAAATATATATATATATATTTTGTGGTTAAGGTTAGATTAGGTTTCTTTAAAACCTGTAAGGTTAGGTTAGGTTTCATTAAAACATAAGGTTAGGTTAGGTTTCAATTTTTTTTTTCATTTTTTTTTTTCATTTTTTTTGGTTTGCGCAAAATAAAACAAGCACCATTAGAACAAGCACCTATTGTAGGCCAAGAAAAAATAGTTGGTGTCTCTGAAAATGAACGTGAAACTCTCCTCCATTATTACCCAATATATTATACAATTTTTCTGATAAAGTGATATGCAAGTCTATCTTTTTTTTTTTTCTCTCTCTCTCTCTCTCTCTCTCTTCTCTCTCTCTCTCTCTCTCTCTCTCTCTCTCTCTCTCTCTCTCTCTCTCTCTCTCTCTCTCCTCTCTCTCTCTCTCTCTCTCTCTTCTCTGTCTCTCTCTCCTCTCCGTCCTCAGTGCCTATGTGTACTGTCTGCTGCTACTACCACCACTACTGCTACTACTACTACTACTACTACTACTACTACTACTACTACTACTACTACTACTACTACTACTACTACTACTACTACTACTGCTACTACTACTACTACTACTACTACTACTACTACTACTACTACTACTACTACTCTACTACCACTACTACTACTACCACTACTACTACTACTACTACCACCACTACTACTACTATACTACTACTACTACTACTACTACTACTACTACTACTACTAAAATACTATCTCTCTGTATTCGCCAAAGGGGTCAAGTGGTCCTCTTTGCCAAGACTCAATAGTGGGCTAAAATTTCGGCAGTGGGCATTCGAGGTCACCGACTTCGAGGCCGAAACTTGGATTTCCTGAATAGTTTTGATGTTTTGAATTAATCTGGCTCTCGTTTTTGTCGGAAATCAATGTTTGTTGACATGCCCGCCCCACACCGCCCGGCCCGCCCCGCAAACCTCTCCGCTTCGCACTGCCGTAGTATGGATCATTTTCTTTTTGGTAATAATGGACGAGAGTTGCGCGGTAGTTTTCAGAGACAACGACTATTTATGGTTATAATGGAGGAGAGTTTCACGTTCGTTTTCAGAGACACCAACTATTTTTTCTTGGCCTACAATAGGTGCTTGTTCTAATGGTGCTACTTTTATTTTGCGCAAACCCCCCCCACCCCCCCCAAAAAAAAGTATATTTTGTGGTTAAGGTTAGGTTAGGTTTCTTTAAAACCTGTAAGGTTAGGTTAGGTTTCATTAAAACATAAGGTTAGGCATAGACCACTGTATACCTGGACTGTTCACGCGACAATGTTTTGAATTGCGGGGCTGCATAGGGGCCTGCGGGGCGCCCTACAAAGAGATATAGTGGTCTATGGACTATCATATAGGCTGGTTTATCAGTATATATGATATACTGTAATCTTCGTAAATGTTTGTTCTATAATATTATCAAATAAAAAACAGTAAAACACGCTAAAGAAATGCCATTACGAGACTATGAAGAAATATGCATGTACTTAATATTCACGTAACTCTTCGCCATTTAAAACTTTGCGAGTCAACTTTTATCATGAGTGGGTATCAATAGAAGCGCAATTTTATTAGCTTTCCATTGCTATATTTCGTTATCTGATAAATGAATTAGAACCATGCATAAATTAGCGTTAAATAAATAAATAAAATCATCAATCGGGTAATTTTCCCGATTGATGATGTTATTTATTTACTTATATATTTCGTTTTCTGATAAATTAATTAGTACCGTATATAAATTAGCGTTAACTAAATAAATAACATCATCAATCGGGAAAATTACCCGATTGATGATTTTATTTATTTAGTTAACGCTAATTTTATGCATAGTTCAAATTTAAATTTTATCAGATAACGAAATTAGCAAGGGAAAAGCTAATAAAATTGCGCCTTTTATTGTTAACCCATCATGATAAAATTGATTTCGCAATTTTTTAAATGGCGAAGAGTTGAAGTGATTACCCGATTGTTTCCCTGCGTTCATGCATATTTCTTCTGTCTCGTAATGGCTTTTTTTTAAAGCGTGGTTTTTACTGTTTTTTATTGATAATATTATAGAACAAACATTTACAAAGATTACAGTATATCACATATACTGATAAACCAGTCTTATGATCCGTATATATATATATATGAATCCGAGCGGCCCTCCGACTTCAGCCCCTTGTGCGACAGGCCGATATTCCGTGCGCAGTCCAGGTATACAGTGGTCTATGGTTAGGTTAGTTTAATTTTTTTTTTTTTTTTTTTTTTTTTTTTTTTTTTGGGTTTGCGCAAAATAAAAACTAGCACCATTAGAACAAGCACCTTTTGTAGGGCAAAAAAAAATAATTGGTTCGCAGAAAACGAACGTGAAACTCTCCTCCATTATTACCCCTATTTTTTCCTGGCTACAATAGCTGCTTGTTCTAATGGAGATTGTTTTATTTTGCGCAAACCCATTAAAAAAAAAAATAAAATTCACGGTAAGTTTGCATTAAAACACTGAATCTCCACCAGAAAAAACACTAAAACTTGGCCGGGAACAATTGGTCAGGGTCTTTAATTAGGCTTAAATGAAACCTATAAGGTTAGGTTAGGTTTCATTAAAACCTATAAGACCTGACCAATTTTTCCCGGACAGTTTTAGTGTTTTTTTGATCGAAAAACCAGTGTTTTTAATGCAAACGGTACCATGAAATTCGGATATTTTTTATTATTATTATTATTTTTGTTTAGGGGTTTTTGCGCAAAATAAACAATCTCCATTAGAACAAGCAGCTATTGTAGTCCAGGAAAAAATAGTCGGTGTCTCTGAAAACGACCGCGCAACTCAAGTCCATTATTAGGTCCCACCTTTTTTTCTTGATGTCATCTGTTACTAAGCCAAACCCCACCTCTAACCTAACCTCATCTGATTTAACCTAACCTAACCTAACCTTTCATTCTGATTTAACCCAACTAACCTAACCAAAACCTAACCTCATCTGATGTAACCTAACTAACTGTTTCTGGCTGAAATCTTGGTAGATTTTTGGCTGTGACTACACGACCATTGGAGCGCATGCGTGATTAGTCGGTAAGATCAAAAGACATCCCATTATACATGCATGCACTCTCTCTCACACACACTCTCTCTCTCCCTAACACACTCTCTCTCTCTCATTCTCTCTTTCCTTATATTGAATTTACACCTCTCTCCCCACACACACACAAACACACATTCTCCCTCTCTCTCTAACACATTCTCCCCTCTCTCTCTAACACATACACACAGTCTCTCTCCCACACTCACACACACTCTCTCTCCCTCTTTTAAACACGCATACAGTCTCTCTCTCTCTCCCTCTAGTATATACAGTCAGGGTTTTCAACATTGCTGGGCTGTGCTGTGCCGGGGGGAAAGGGGTAGTGCAAGGAGCTGCCTGATAGACTCACCAGAGTTTTGGCAGGGCACTTTACAACCAAGATCCACTACCTTCCTTAAAGGAAATAGGGAGAAACTGGTGCTCGTGGGTTGCAGTGAAAACCGGAGTGGTTGGGGGGAGGTTATCCAAGAAGAGAGCGAGCAATCTTCCGTAGGTGGTTTATTCTAAGAACAAGAGATAGGTCTGATCACACCAGCGGAGGGCTGGTGTTAGCGATCAGACGCAGGACAGCGACTGACACATGGAGCGGCCTCGCAGGGCGCGCTGTTGTCATGTGTCACACAGTGTTGCAGCATAGCATGTATTTGTAGAATTATAAAGAGGGATGCATATCACATATCCACACCTCCCTCCCCTTCACGCTCGTAGCGCTAGTCTCGAGCGGACTCCTTTTTTTGAGCCTCTGAGAACGACGCGGGGCACAGGGGGGGTGAATGAAAGGGACTTGATTTTCTTGTCCAAGCAAGGGGACACAGGGATGTGAGGAGGGTGTCGTTACTAGGGTTTGGGAAAACGGGTCGGAGGAAACGACGGTTTCGCCACCAGACGCGCCCACTAGGGAGACGCACCTCGACGTCCCTGGTCGTGCCGCACCCCCCATAACAACCCGACCTTGTCCCAGCGGTGTGATGTGGGGGTCCTGGACACGAACGGTCTGGCCGACACCCCAGCCTGGGTAGGGGCGGGCATGCTGGTCGTACTGGAGCCTTGACCTGCTCAGCACGGGCGGCAGCTCGGCGATCACAGTCCTCTGTGCGGGCCTGCCACTCCTCGAAAAGGACTCAGGATGGGCAGGGACACAGGAGCGGAGCGGGTGTCCATAAAGTGTCATCCCAGGGATCGTCCCGTGGAGTTAGGGTGTTTTCGAGCTCCAGGAGACCCCCGTCGAAGTCTCCCCTGTCGATGTTGCCGGGTTGGGCGCCGTTTGAGGGTGAGGTGTTTCCCCCGACTTGGACGGCCGCCTCGGCGTGGCCATTAGACTGGGGTAATGCGGCGAAGAAACCGCGTGGTAGAAAACCCCAGCGCTCCGTGAAGTTCCGGAAGGCAGTGCTGGGGAATTGGGGCCCGCCGTCAGTCCTGAGGGGGGAGCGGGACACCAACATCCCCGGGAAATACCCGGGAGAAGAGCCGATGATGTGCGTGGCGGTAGTATCGGCCCCGCAGGGGACAACCACAGGCCACCCCGGGGAGTCTGTCCGCGTTGACCAGGAACGACTTCCCAGCGACGGAGAAAAAGTCTGCGGAGATGGACTCGAAAGGCCTGGAGGGGTGGTCGTTCGGCACAGTAGTGGTTCCTGTTGCTGGCTGGGCTGTAGGATCTGGGATGGCTCGCAGGCTTGGACGGTGCTGGTAATGTCGGCATCGATACCTGGCCAGAAGACGTCTGCTGTGACCGGCGCTTTCGTGGCTGCGACCACCTCGGTGACTGTCGTGCAGCCCAGCAAGGGTGCGGCGGCGGTGGGCTGCAGGAAACCCCAATTCTCTAGCCATACAGGACCAGCTCCCCGTCTGCGTACAGGCAGTCACGGAATTTCCAGTAGGGGAGTAGAGAGTTGTGCAGGGGTGTACCGATTAGGAGGGAATCCTGACGTCACGCAGTCCCGTAGGCGGGGTACGACGGGTCTGTCGCTGCTGCGGCTCGGAGTTCCTGGATCGTCCTATCGGCGTCTTGGTGTGGCGGATCGAGGTGTGAAGGGTCGATCCTGGTTGATGGCGTTGAGGGACACGACGCTCCTGAGGTGTGCTACGGCTTCGGAGCATACCATCTCGTCCTCTGGCGTGGGCGGCTAACTGGGGGCTCGTGACAGGGCATCGGGGATGCAGAGCTGCTTCCCAGCACGCCACACGGCCGTAAATAGGTAGGGCGAAACCTTCTCCTTGGGCGTTGGAGGCGAGGGTTCTCAACCGCGTCTAAGGTGTAGTGGTTGTGAATCGGGGATCAGGGGTCGGTGGTCCGTCATCAACGTGAAGCTCTGTAGACCTATCAAGTAAGGGCCTGCACTTCGACCCTGGCCCCGGCGGCTGCGAGCGCTCGAGTTCAATGGTGGCGTACCGGGTCTCGGCGGGCGCGAGGAATCTTGACCACACTGAACGAGGCATGGCGTCCCTGGCCATGGTCTGCAGAAGGGTGTAACCAAGCCCCGTAGGCGAGAGGCGTCACTTTGAAGAAAAACTGGAAATGCTGGGTCAAAGTGAGCGAGAATCGCGGTCGGGGCAGCGCCGTCTTGACACGACTGAAGGCCTCGTCTGATCAGGTTTCCAAGTAAAAGTTCTTTTCGGGGTCATCAGGGGGCGGAGTGGCTGGGCGGCAGCGGCGTTCTGACAGCTGGTTCACCAGGCCCATGAATGAGCGAAGGTCAGTCAAGTTAGCGGGAGTCGCGAAGTCCCGGATGGCACTGACTCTGTCCTCTCTGCGGCCACGCCCCCAGCTGAGAGGTTATACCCCCAGAAGTTTTACACTAGGCGCGGGGACCACAAACTTGTCCTTGTTAAGTGTGATCCCGTACTTGCGACATCTAGTGAGCATCTGGGGAATACTTTGGAGATGCGTGGGGAAGTCGTCGTCGAGAGGGGGAATGTCGTCAACCACCTTAAAAGCAGTTATCTACACCTTGCAGGGCCAGGTCGCCGCGGAGACAGTAAGCGTCACCGGTAGCCGAGAAAACCCCTGGGGCCTCTGCAGTGTTGAAAGCGGCCGTATGGTGTGATAAAGGTCGTCAGGTTTTTGGTCGTCCTCGTGTAATTCCACGGATACTGCCAAGGAGACTTTCCTTGGCACGATTGCGTAATGGTCACACTCTATATACTCATGGGTTCCTCATGGAGGGGGGCCACCCTCCTTACTGTGATGATTGTTTGGTCCCCTTAACTGTGCGGCACTTGCTGGTCGAGTGTCCCAGTCTTGGGGACCTACGTGTGCAATTTTTGTCCCGGTGTCGCGGGTCGGACGGTGCTTACCGTCTCTCCCTGGTATTGGGAGAGAGGAGTTTCTCTCCGGGACACGAAGTCCATACATTTATTGAGAAGGCTGGCCTTCTCAAAAAGTTATGATGTTTTTAATATTAACTTATTATTGTTTTTAATGTACTCTTATTCTTTTATGTATTTCGTTATTTTAAATATTTTTATTTTATCTTAAAATTTGTTTTTTAGTTTTACTTTACATGTACCTTCTGTAGGCAGGCGTCAATAACCCCGCAGTTGCGGCGCCTTAAAACTAAAATCAATCAAACAATCAATCGTGTAATTCCAACTGCACAAGGCGTCCACTGTGGTGAAAAATCGCGCTGACGGGTTGACACTACGGACAGCGGTGAATGGAGTTGGGGCAGAATGTGTTGGGCGGGCCACTTGAGAGTTGAGTTTCGTCAAGTCAACCGTGATTCTCACGCCTTTATCCTTAGCCACGACGACTAGCGGGTGACACCACTCTGAAGGGTCGTCACCGGCAGGCTTGATGCTGCCGGATCCCTGACGTGTCATCGACTCAAGTTCCTCCTGAACTTGACGCTGGAAAGTTAAGGGAACCTGCCTCGGTGTGTGAATGGCGTATGGTGCAGCTCCCTCCTTCACGTGAATCCTCATGGGTTTGCCCACCATGGGTTTCAGAGGAGACTGTTTGAGATCCGCCTTGGAGAGTAACACGTCCGAGAACTCGCGCAGAAAGTGCGCCCGTGCAGCTGACGGGGAGGACGTGGAAGGAGGGAGAGTCATCTCAGCGCATCTGTTGGCGTGCTTGACCTCCAATAGTGGCTTCGGGAAGGCAGGTGAAATGATAGCCAGCTCCATGCAGTGGCCGTAGGACAGGAGGGGCGTTTGAATACCCTCGTGCACCTGTATCTTGGCGGTACAAGATTTCCCGTGGAGCCGTAAAGTAGCGTAAAAACATCCCACAGCAGGTGTCATTAGTGACCCATCCGCTGTCAGCGTAGTAGTGGACGGTAGAGGCTGTAGGCTGCTGAGGGGGATGTGAAGCATTTGCAGGTGTCTCGTGCCGATGACAGTGACGTCAGCGCCTGTGTCTGGTAACATCTGGAGCAATGACTATATATACATGATAGGAAAGCTATAATATACATTTAACCCTAACTGGAACCTCAGAAGTTACCCATGTTGCTGGGTAACGAATGTAGGTGGCGTTGGCGACGATCAAAGAGCGTCTTCTGCATGTAAACAAAGTACAAGTTAAAGAAATAGTTTCGTCAAGGGCTCACAGTGTTCCCCAAGGGATCCTTGCAGCCCTAAAACAAGAACAAGAAGTTTCGTCATGAGCCCTCCCAAACCCCTAACGTGCTGTGATGTCCCTCCCAAACCCCTCACGTGCTGTTATGTCCCACTCTAACCCCTCACGTGCTGTGATGTCCCTCTCTAACCCCTCACGTGCTGTGATGTCCCTCTCTAACCCCTCATGTGCTGTGATGTCCCACTCTAACCCCTCACGTGCTGTGATGTCCCACTCTAACCCCTCACGTGCTGTGATGTCCCTCTCTAACCCCTCACGTGCTGTGATGTCCCACTCTAACCCCTCACGTGCTGTGATGTCCCTCTCTAACCCCTCACGTGCTGTGATGTCCCTCTCTAACCCCTCACGTGCTGTGATGTCCCTCTCTAACCCCTCATGTGCTGTGATGTCCCACTCTAACCCCTCATGTGCTGTGATGTCCCACTCTGACCCCTCATGTGCTGTTATGTCCCTCTCTAACCCCTCATGTGCTGTGATGTCCCTCTCTAACCCCTCACGCGCTGTGATGTCCCTCTCTAACCCCTCATGTGCTGTGATGTCCCTGCATCTGTCATGCAATTTCGTCATTGGAAATCCTACTTAGTTACTGCTAATTGAAAATATCTTGTGTTTAGCATGCTGTAAATTGCAATACGATGAATAAATATGTGCCAATCTTAGTTGGTTTAATTATTTATCATATATTACATCATTCAGGTATACTTGAAAGAGAACATATATCAGGAGAAAGTAAAGAAATATAATCAATACATGTAAAGGAGCTAAAACATAATCATAACCTTGTTAATAATAATCAACCAATTACAGGATGATGCACGATCAGAACAGGCAACAGTGATTAACAAATATAACATCAGGAGGTGAAAACACATGCATAATGCTGTCAAGTGGTAAATTATGGCCAAATATCAGTTACATATCCAATGCGTAGTTTATTGTGGGATTAATAGAAGGCTTTACTCCCATTATTGACCACATGTAGGTACTAGGAAAAATATGTTAGGAAAGATAAGCATTGGTAATAAATAACATCAGGATGAGCGAAACAAGGTAGCTTGAACTGTCATGAGCGGGTACTTAAGATTTACAATAGATACCCATTAAAAAGATCTACAACAGATACCCATTAAAAGTCCCCCGTGTGAAATATAGTTATGCGCTACGACTATTAGAGGGCGTGAGGCGACCAGGTGCCAGCACGTATTTTGGTCTCTCAATTTTCTATTGGTCGCAGAGTCACTTTCCTATCATGTGTATATAGTCATTGATCTGGAGCCTTGAAGTGGACTCGCCGTGCACCAGGTGGACGCAGACCGGGGTGGGAGTCATGGCGCTGGAAGGTGAAACATCTGTTAGACTACGGCAGTTGCTGTATTTACGCCTTGGGTGGGGGGGGGGGGTGATGCGCGACCAGCGTTTAAAGCGCCACCCTGGCCATCGTGGCTAGGCGTGTTGCGGCAGAACCTGTCGTAGTGGCCCGTCCTGGTGCAGAGGCGGCATTGGGCTGTCTTGGCGGGACATTTGTCAGTCCCCGCCCAATGACCTTGACGGTCGCAGTTATAGCAAGACGCATTCCTGGCCGGACACTTAGGGCCATGGCGCCGCGCACAGGACTGGCAGGGGTGAACAGGGCTGGGAACCGCTGTTCTATGTTGAGTCTTCACGCGCTGGCCTGAAGCTGGCTGTTGAGGTGAATGAGGCGTCTTGTCGTGGCACCTGCCCTTCTTGTAAGTGGACATGGCGCGAAGCTGGGGCCGGATGTTCGAACGTTCGTAACGCGTCTCTAAGATCATCTTTGCACTTAGATTGATCTTGAAACGTTCGTAACGCGTTTAGAGGTATTATCAAACGATCTTTGCGAACATCCATCCGCCATATTTGTTCGTTGTTCCACCGTAGTGCTAAGGTTGCTGAAGACCACTCGCACACTGTTCGTAGGGTCGCATGATGAAGGTTTTTCTAATATACAAGCCATATAAAGTTATGTTATTAGTTGTTTATTTCATGTTGAGTTGTTTATGGTTGGTCAGGACGCTGTAGGGGGAATGTGAATTAAAATAAAGGGTGCAATGAATGGTATGCTGCCGAATGCCTATAGGTGACTGGAATGAGTGAAGTGCAAATAAAAAAGAAATGTGTCTTGTGCTAGAAGTGTATAGATAAGATGATATGGGAGAGGAAGATGCGGGAAGTGAAGGAGGAGAATAGGAGACAAGGATGAGATGGAGAGAATGAGTCAAGTGAAGGATACGGATGGACTAGCAATACAGGGAGTTTCGTACACAAGTTGTTTCGTACCCAGGTTTTGTTAGCTGTTTCGTACACAGATTTTGAGTTTTTTCGTACGTATATACCTGGTGTGTCGTTTCGTAACTAGTCATCAAGTTAAACTCTGACCTGAGTGTACGAAACAATTATAGTTTCATATAGACTACTAAACAACTTTTAGGTCTACGAATGATCGAATCTACTGGTGTACGAAACAACGTGTGTACGAACTGACTGCATCCTCCTCTCATCAATGCTACGGAGAGGCAAAGATAAGAGACATTCGAGCACCGGTGTACTAGTGCGTGGAATGCATGTATACTGTAGGTGGAAAAGTGAAATACATAAGGCCTCTTCCATTTGCGACATTTCAAGAACCAGTTCACGGAACCCAAGAGTTCAAGCGTTCCATTTGCGCACGAAGACCTGGGTCCGAGGCAAAGCGCGTAGTGACTCAGCAAAACCCGTGAACTTTCTCTACTCACATTGAGAGGTGGGTAGCTTGGGTAGAGTTTTCAGTTCATAACAAACAATGGTCGCCTTGGGCCCTATTTCTCTTATCGTGAAGGGTTTTCCGCATGCACGAGTCGGAGAGGATGTCAGACGGCATAAAAGAAGCATACATGGCTGGTGGAGGCCATGCGTTCCCGCGATCTTAAACGTGATATGATCCCTTCACATAGCAGCTAGCTGAGTTATATCTCGTTATCTCTCTCTTTTTATCTCTCGATCTCTCGTTATCTCTCTCTCTCTCGTTATCTCTCTCTCTCGTTATCTCACTCTCTCGTTATCTCTCTCGTTATATCTCTCTCGTTATCTTTCTCGTTATCTCTTGTTATCTCGTTATCTCTCTCGTTATCTCTCTCTCGGTATCTCTCTCTCTCTCTCGTTATCTTTCTCTCGTTATCTCTCTCTCTCGTTATCTCTCTCTCTCTCTCTCTTAAATTGCCTCGCCAGCTGAGTATGTTTGTAAACAAAAAACGGGGTTTTTGCGTTCCATTTGTGACACGCGAACCCAACCCTGAACTGAAAGAACTGGTTCATGCAGCTTGGGCACAAATGGAAGAGGCCTATAAAGGTTTTTTTTTTTTTTTTTTTTTTTTTTTTTGTGTTGTTTAGATCAATACAATACAACACAAACAATCGGTAGTTTAAAGTACCCTGAACGTTTCGTTCTTATTATAAGGAGTATTTCTAACCCACACAAAAGCTGTCGTAAATGAAAAAATAACACATTGGGATCTGGGGGGGCGAAACCCCCCCCAGTGAGGTTAGGTTACGTAATCAATGCCCGGGTTAGATTAGTAACTAGCAGGGGGTCTTGGGGGGCATAGCCCCCCCAGTTATGTCAGAAGAGTATTGGTCAAAAGGGAGTATTGGTTGAAACTGCATATTTACCTAAACGAGTATGTAGAGGATAAAGGAATGTGTGATTGGTGGGCAAGGATGTCTGAGAAGAGTAGGTACACTCTACTCCAACTCTAGGAGTTTGGTATGGATTTAAAGCAAAAGTATTGAAGGGAATGGTTCAATGATGGAAGCTGGGGGGGGAATGTTATTCTAGGCAATTTTCACACCCCCCTGAAATTGTGGGAGTGTTTTGTGTTTTTCCTGTTGGGGAATTCATGGTTTCTTAACACCACGTGTGTAAAGGGAATTTGCTCAAGCAAAACTCTTGAAATTTGAATTTTTTTGCCCAAAAACTGCTGGCACTTCAGTCCCCGTGTCCCTTTGGGTGGCTTGAGCTGCTGCCTCCAGGTGAGGATTTTTTTGCCATACCCCTGTGCCTCCCCCCCCCTGAGGCGACTGTTTCCTGCGCCCCCGGCCACTCATGCTGCTCCCCGGGGCCCCACAGCCTCCACCGCAGCAAAAACTCTGGGCCACCACCGCACGGCCGGCCCGCGGGAACCTTCGGGGATCCCCGCAGCGGGCCCGGGTTTTGGGAAACGGGACCTCAGACCCTGCAACGGGGGTAAACATTTCAGCACCCCATAGACCACGCGCTCCCCTTACACTCTGCCCCTGCCTGTTTTTGGCCCGGGTTTTTGGGGGGTTTTGAAAAAACGATTTTCACCTTATACGAGGGGCCTTGCACCTGTGGGGCTCAAGACATGCTGAACTACACATGCATAAAACATTGAAACACTTCAGACCCCGGGGGATGCGTTTTCACTGGAGTTTCCCCGGCTGTATTGAGGAACATAAGAACAAAAAAAAGTAAGGAAGTACAAGGGGCCCGGGTGAAAACCTACACGAGTAGTTCCTTTTTCCCTACTCAAACCTTTAATTTCCAAACCTCCCCTTCCCCCAAATCCATAAATTTTATCCAGACCCCTTTTTTAAAGGGCCCCCAAATGGGGATCCCCCATTGACCCCCGGGACGTTTTTAGTCCATTCCAATAAATTCACCACCCTTTTTGTGAACCATTTCTGGGGATTGTGATTGCTTTCCCCTTTTAAAAATTCCCCTACACTACATGCTAAGTTGAAAACCTGTTTTGGAAAAACATGACAACAGCGGCGCCCTCCCGGGGCCCCGCTCCATTTTGTTCAGTGGGCTGTCCTGTGCCCTGATCGCAAAAACCAGCCGATAAACCGCGGGTTGTGAAAGACCTATTTCTTGTTTCTTAGAATAAACCACCTAGGGAAAGATTGCTCCTTCTTTTTTTGGATAACCTCCCCTAAAAACCACCCCCGGTTTTTTCCCCGAAAACTCCCCGAACACCATTGGCGCACTGAGAGACAAAAAATTTTAGAGACGAGGAGCGACTCCCGCCTTTGGCCCCACAAAGGTTTTCTCTCCAACGACCCAGGGTTCTTCCCTGGTTTTTACTTCATCTCCAGCATCGTGTGTTGTGTGCCCCGGGGGACGGGACGTAAGGCTTTGGGGAACGGCGTTTGACGGTAGGGGGTAAAAGGGTTTTTATTAGAAGTGCTGTGTGTTTTTTTTTCAGTGTGCGTTTTTTTTTAACCGGGTTTTGTTCTTTTGATTTTTTTTATGGGTTTGGGCCGCTTTGAACGGCTGCCCTTTGAAACCAGGTGGGGCGGCTAGAGCCCCCCCCCCCTTTCCCTTCACCCCCCCCCCGCTCCAACCCCTCATAACACACACACACACACCCCACAAAACCATATACACAAAAACCCAAAAATTCCCTGTTTTTTTTTATTTTCCCAAAGTACTTTGGTTATTTTTTTTAAAATTTAGTGTTTTCCCTTCAAGGGGCCACCCCCGTTCTGTCACCCGCGGTTTAGCGGCTGGGAGGATGAGGGAGAGGAAATGTTTCCCCCACCCTTTGAAACCTAAAAAACAACACACTTATCCCCGCTACCGGGGGCGCGATATCAATTTTGTTCGCTATTTGGAGGAGCCCGGGTTATCAGCTGATAACCGACGCTTTCCAGGAGAAGAGGAAGGTGCCAGCGTTTCCCAGGAGAGGGCCCCATTACGTACAACGAAGCCAGGGAAAAAGGGGGAGGATCACGGTTTCCAAATCCTTGTTTACACTTTTTGTCTCCTGGGGGACAAAACCCCCCGTCGGGGTCGAGCGCACGGGAATCTCTTCACCTCCCCCACCCTCGAAATAGGGCGAGCGGCGCAGGGACCCCAAGGTCGCCCAGTCCCCCGACATCACCGCCTCGCTCGCCGCCCCTCCTGTTTGGGTGCCACACCCCCCGTCGCGACGTTTCCCCTGGCAAGGGGATTGGGGCCCACAGTCCACCGACGTTGCTGGCCGATTTCCCTTTCCTTTTCCCAAATTTTCCGGCAGTGGCGTCCCTCTGTGGGGAAAATTACTCTACCATGGGTGGATTTTACAGGGGGCTGCCACGACAAAGCAAAATCATCCCGCTGGGGGTGGCAGTGTCACTGGGGCGTACAAAGGAAACCTAGAACAAACCTAGGGATTTCCCCCCTGACAAATTTTCCTTTGGGCTGTGACAGAGGTCTTAGACCCCCCCTAACCCGTCCCCCTTTAAAAGTTCCCAAAAAAATAAAGGCCTTCTTCCGTCGAAAATTAAATGTGCTGTAAGCAAATGGGCGGCGTCATTTTTCCCATTTTTTTTTCGGGCCCCCCAAAAACCTGGCAGAGGAGGTCGACTTTTGCACTGGTAAAAGCTAGACGTGCGCCCGGGGATCCAATTTTAAAAAGGTTCTGCTTATGGGTTTGGCGAGATTTAAGAGCTTTTCAAAAGCCTTATCCCCCGACCAGGCGCTTCTCTTTTAAGACGTGGGCACCGTTCCGGTCCTTCGAAAACCCCCCCATACAGCCTCCCCTAAAATAATCGTCTCCAAGCCAGGGGGTGGGGTGTTCGAATGTTCGAACTTTTTCCCCCTCTAAAAGCCCTCTTGGAGTGTTCCAAACGGGCCCCTTGATTTTTGGGCTAAAGATCACTACAAAAATGTTTTTATCAAAGGACGTCCCAATGTTCCCTTTGCTCCGAAAGATGCATCCTTTTAAGCTCGTTTTGTTCCGTTCCCAAAACCCCGAGGAATGGAACTCAGCTGACTGTCGCTTTGGGCCAAACAGCGGAAAAATTTTTATCAACCTTTGAGATTTGTTTTGCCAATCATAATGGGAGTTTTGAATGTAAAAAAAAATTCCCTATGGCGCGTCCCCCCCCACAACAAAAATTAAAACACTTAAACCTAAAAATAACATGAACTGGTTTGAAATTTTATTTTTCCTGCCCTTGGGTTTTCTAGGAGGGTTAAATTTGGGGGGGTTAGTAAGGTTATAAAAAGGTTGGTTGGATATATCCGGTCATTTTGCCCCCCACCATGGGTCATTTCGCTCACCCCTGGGGGAATTTCGCCCCCAAATTTCCCGGTGGTTCCTTTTCCCTTTCTGCCTGCGGAAGATATAAAATTACAAATTTTGGGGAAAAATCCCGTGGGGCATGGGGTCGTGTGGGGGGAATTTCCCTTTTGAGTGGGCAAAATTTACTTTAATGGGGCGAAATGTCTTTTTTCCCGGGGAAAATTTCCGTACAGTTGGGGGGAATTTACCCCTTACATTTGGGCGAAAAAGGCTTTTTTGGGGGAAAATTTACGTGTGGACAAAAAGACCGGTAACCGGTTTTGGTTTTTGTATTTTTTGGGGGTCAAATTTGGACTTTGGGGGGGGGTAAGGGGATGTTTTAAAAAGGGGGAAAATCCCCCAAATTTATTTAATTTCGTTTTTGAGGGGATTTTTAAAGGGGTTTTTGAAGGGCCTTTTATTTTAAAATTTTTGGTAGGTCTTTATATTGATAATTTTTTCCTTTTTTTTTGATATCCTGTTTCTAAAACCCAAAACCCCAAAACCCCAAACCAACCTAACCTGGGCCCGATTTAAGCAACCCTTTGACGACCCAAAACCAACCCCACCCCTAACCTAAACAACCTAATCTGATTTAACCTAACTTTAAAAAGTTTTGGCTTTAAAATAACGGTGATTTTTTGGTTTTTTACGTACATGTAACCCCCCCCCCAATTTTTTTTCAAATTTTACCATGGGAAAAAGGGGGGTTTAAAAAAACTTTTAAGAATGAAGAAAAACTACACGATTGATGTAGTAAAATTCTAAAGGAAATTTTTAAAACCAATCTAATTTCCCCCCATTTTTTTGGGGGGTATTAAATTTAAAGGGGAAAACATTAAACCAAGGGAACTAGACAAAACCTGGAACTGTCGCCCCATAGGAAAATTTTCCCCCAACGTTCCTATTTTTATTTTGTCGGCGAGTGTTTCCATTTTAAACCCTGCTTCGGGAAATTTAGGGAAATTTAAATACCAGCAATAGCCTTAACAGTTTGGTTTGGTTTTTGGTTGGCGTTGGGGCTATAGGGCTAGGTTAAAATTTTGTGATTGAGCGGGGTGATTTTCCCCCCCTAAACTCAGGGCCCCAAATTTAAAACCGACTTGACATTTACAGTAAATGGGTTAGGTTTAAATGAAAGCCTTGCATTCCCAGTGTTTTTATGTGCTTTTAAAACCCCAACAATTTCAGTGGTCCCTGAAAATTGCCCCATAATAACCCTCTCACTACCCCCCTTTCCATCATTGAAACCCTTCATTTTAAAACTTTTTGCTTTTCTCACATACCCCTCTCCTAGAGTTGGAGTTTGATGTACCTCTCTTCTCAGAAATCCTTTCCCACCAAAACACACATTCCTTTTCCTCTACCAATTTCCCCTTTTTTGGTAAAAAATGCAGTTTCAACCCAAAACTCCCTTTTGACCCAAAAACTCTTTCTGACATAAAATGGGGGGCTATGCCCCCCCAAAACCCCTGCTAGTTACTAAAACAACCCGGGATTGATTAAAGTAACCTAAACCCCACGGGGGGGTTTTTTGCCCCCCCCCGATCCCAATGTGTTATTTTTTTTATTTACGACAGCTTTTTTTGTGGGGGGAGGAAATACTCCTTATAATAAGAACGAAACCCTTAAGGGTACTTTAAAAATACCCATTGTTTTTTGTTGTATTGTATTTGATCTAAACAAACAAAAAAAAAAAAAAAAAAAAAAAAAAAAAACCCTTTTTAGTTCTCTTCCATTTTTTGCCCAAGCTGCATGAACCATTTTTTCAGTTCAGGGGTTTGGGTTTGCGTGCACAAAGGGAAAGCAAAAACCCCCTTTTTTTTTTTACCAAAAATTTTCTCCCGGGTGGGAGGGGAATTTAAGAGAGAGAGAGAGAGAGATAAAAGAGAGAGAGAGAAACGAGAGAAAAAAAACGAGAAAAGAGAGGGGAGATACCGAGAGAGAGATAACGAGAGAGATAAAAGAGGGTAAAAAGAGATAACGAGAAAGATAACGGAGAGTTTTAACGAGAGAGGGGTAACGAGAGAGTGAGATAAAGAGAGAGAAGATTTAACGAGGGGAGAGAGAGGGTAACGGGGAGATCGAGAGATAAAAAAAGAGAGATAACAATATAACTCAGCTAGCTGCTATGTTTAAGGGAAACATAAACACGTTTAAGATCGCGGGAAAAGCATGGCCTTCCCCCCCCGGGCCCTGTAGCTTTTTTATGCCCTCTGGGGCAAACCCCTCCGGACGTGCAAAGCGGAAAAAACCCTTTTACGTAAGAGAAATAGGGCCCCAAGGGGACCATTGTTTGTTTTTGAAAAGGAAAAATCTACCCAAGCTACCCCCCTCTCAAAGTTAGTAGAGAAAAGTTCACGGGTTTTTTCTGAGTCACCCACGTTCCCCCCTTTGCCCCGGACCCAGGTCTTTGTGCGCAAAAGGAAACCCTTTAAAAATCTTGGGTTCCGGAATGGGGGTTTTTGAAAGGGCCAAATGGAAAGGGCCCTTTGTATTTCACCTTTTTCCCCCTACAGAACAGCTTCCACGCACTTTACACCCGGGGCTCGAAAGTCTCTTTTTCTTTGCCTCTCCGTAAACATTTGATGAAAAGGGGATGCAAATCAGTTCGTACACAAAGTTGTTTTTCCCTACACCAGTTTGAAATTTGGGTCATTCGTTTTTGACCTAAAAGTTTTTATAGTCTTATGAAACTATAATTGTTTCGTACATCAGGTCAGAGTTTAACTTTTAGGGTAGTTACGAAACGACACACCAGGTTTTAATACGTACGAAAAAACTCAAAAACTGGTACGAAACAGTAAAAAAAACCTGGGTACGAAACAAATTGGTACGAAAATCCTGGATTGCTAGCCCCTCCGTATCCTTCACTTGACTCATTCTTTTTCCATCTAAACCTTTGGGTTTCCCATTTTCCTCCTTCACTTCCCGCATCTTCCTCTCCCCCAAACATTTATCCCATTTCCTTCTAGCACAAGGGCACATTTTTTTTTTTATTTGCACTTCACTCTTTTTCCCGTCACCTATAAAGGGATTCGGCAGCATTCCATTCAAATTTCACCCCTTTTTTTTAATTCACATTCCCCCTACAGCGTCCCCCGACCAACCATAAAAAACTCAAACTGAAATAAAAAACTAATAAAAAATAACTTTAAAATGGCTTGTATATTAGAAAAAACCCCTTTATCATGCGACCCACGAACAGTGGCGAGTGGTCTTCAGCAACCTTAGCACAAAGGTGGAACAACGAACAAAAAGGCGGGGTTTGGGTGTTCGCAAAGATCGGGGTTTTATTTAAAACCCTTTTAAAAAGCGTTACGAACG
>JACEEZ010004791.1:0-13672 GCA_016584305.1 Chionoecetes opilio | reverse complement strand
CCTTTTAAAGGGGGTGTATTATTTACCCCTATAAGGGTAAAAAACCCTGCCCCCTCAAATTTATACACTATTATAGCGATTATCAAAAAAGGTATAAATTTTTCGGATAGATTTCCCCCTTTGTTTCCTTATAAAAGCTTTTTACTCCGTAACTATTAGGCCTAGAGGAAAAACTGTATAGAAGCAAAGTTATTAAGCTTGATGTGTTCTATCCATAGCAACCTATCTGGTGTCACCCAAGGGGGCACGTGGGCACGCCTCTCCTGCCCCAAAGGAGTCACGGACCCCCGGTGACGCATCTCAACAAGCAATTTCTCCGCGTCGCCACCCCCAATTTTGGACCCACTCCCCATTTCTCCCGACACCGCCACTGTTGGAGTTTGCAGGTTGTCTTACTCAAGCTAAGGTTTTTCTCGGCCCAGGGTTATGCTGGACGCCTTTCTGTTGTTATTAAGCCGCGGTGAGGATACTGTCGCCCTTTCACAGCCCAACAGCAACAGCGTGTTCTATACTAGCTACTCAGCACAAAAACACAGGTGACCCTCAGACAGGTGCTCCGTGCCTAAAATGGCACTCTCTCTGCCTCAACCTTAAGCCTTGGCACACCTCACGCTCAGTTGATCTCCCAGTGGTCGCTTTCCTAGGTCTTTCCCCAGTATTTCAATGTTATTACCAGTAGTTATATAGTTCAAAAGCCCTGCTACTCCTAATTATGTCCCCTAATCAACAACCCACCACTTCTGCCGCGCTACAAGTGTTTGAGTCACGGCTGACACAACACAGTCAGTCCAGCAAAACACTAATTCCCACTCTCCGCCTTTCAGAATGATGGCCAAGGCAGCAGCAGCAGCAGCAGCACTTTTGTGTGTGGTGGTGATGGCGGCAGTGGTGGCGGCGGAGGCAGACCCCGGCCACCACGGCGGCAACAAGCCCTACTACAAGCAGTCTTACACCCCGGCCAAGGGAGGACCCAGGGCGCCACGGTCTATGGCCACCACGACGCGGGCCACTTTGATCACCCGGGGCCATCGACACCCACGCCGCCCCGGGCCACGCCGCCGGAATGCCCGTACCCCGCTGGTGAAGGGCTTCGGGTTCTCCGATGCAAGTCCGCCCCGGCTATGACGGCTGCGACAACTGGTGCTACGCCGCCAAGCCCCAAACACTACTACTGCTGCTAACCCGGCACACCACTAACAGGGCACCGGAACCAAACTTCAGCACTCAGCAAACCCGGGGATGTGGTTCGTTACGGTACGGTACGAAATTATGGTACGGTACGGTAATTTAAGGCCTAAAGTACTATTCGATATTACGGTTCGATAATTTCTTCAAGTTCGGTTCCCGGTACAAAAGATATTTTTATTTCCGTACTCATACCCAACCATTTTTGTACCCCGCAGTATGGATGGTAGGCTACCATCCATACTGTATATCTATCTGTACAAATAACTTGACTTCACCCCAGCTCAGGGACCAGGCAGTCAGGGACTCAAGGACGGGATTTTGACACCCCCATTAACACCAAACGTGTGACCTCATTACCAGGGAGGAATTTTCTCCATGCCTGGGTGTTGACCTGGGGTCTGGGACTCCTGGGCATAATGATTAATAGTTCAACAGGCCCATGTGTCTATTTCCCTATCTACCTTAATATATATACTGTATATATATAAATATATATATTATTAAAATATATATAAATTATAATATATATTATATATATATATATAAAATATATAAAAATATAAAAATATTATATATATATAATATATATATTATATATATATTATATATATAAACCCACCTCACTTCAACCTCGTTCATGGTCGCTGGTGATGGACGAGTGAGTGAGGGCGTGAGTAGGTGAGGGCGTGGGTGGGGGGGTGAGTGAAAGCGTGGGGGGATTCGTGAAAAAGATAGGGGTGCGGCCCGTGGTTGGGTTAAGGAGTGAGTGAGGGAGTGAGGGGGTGGGGGGTTTTTGAAGAAATGAGTGAGGGCGTGGGTGGATGGGCGGGTAGGTGAATGATTGAGTGGGGGCGTGGCGTGGGTGGAGGGGCTGATAGGGGAAAGAGAGTGAGCGGATTTGACCCATTGATTAGCACCACCGTGTGACTTCATTACCAGGTAGAATTTCTGCCCATCTGCCTGGGTGTGCACGTGGCATGGGGATATCCTTCAATTACCTCAGGTCAAGGAGATAAGAAAGGGGGCGGGGGATTGAAGGGGGCCGGGTTGGGAGGCCTCCTCATTGACGCCACCGTAATAAGGGACAAAAATGAAAATGTTTTATAAGGGATGAGAAAAGGGAATGATGGAAATAGGGCGGGGAAAATGAAAAATTTTTTTGGGGGTTTGGGTTTTTTGAATGAACTTCAACTAATTATGAAAGAAAAAATGGGTGAAATTTCCCATAAAAAGTTATTGTAAAGGGGATCTAAAAAAAAAAAAAAAATCGGATTTCTGGCTGCTCAAAAACATTCCAAAAATTGACGACCATTTTTTTGGTTTTTTTTCCCGAAAACAAGATTGTAGAGGAAAACTAATTAAGTAACAAAGGTTGATTTGAAGGTTCTCATGTTTCAGTAATCGGTTTGTAAAAACCCACTCATGGTTGCCAGAAAATTGCCCTTTTTATAAATGTACGAAACTATTTTCTCGTTATTCCCTTCAATGTTTTTGCTTTACCTAAATGAAAAACCCTTGATCTACTTCATATTTATTTCTATGCGGTTGCCCCTATCTCATATTTTATAGTTATTAAAAAAACGTGTTTTTAAAAAAATTATCAAGGCTTTGCACTTGAAACCCTTGCAAAATTTGAAATCTTTTTTTTTTAAATAGATTTTTTTTTGGAAAAGGTTCCTACAGTTTTCGGGCAGCTGAACACGAATCTGGAGTGAATTTGTTAAAAATGATTAGAAGTCCCTATTTCCCAATTCAAAAATGACATGATACGCCTAAATTTTCCCTTTTAAAAAACCACAATTAGAAAAAAAACCTACTACAAGATATAAAATATGATAGACATTGTAGTTTAATCATTATTTTAATACAACAATCAATAATCTTTGGGGGATACGACGGGGGGGCGTCGCCTCCCCCAAACCTACAACGCCACTCCCGGGGTCACCACGCGCGATTTCCCCAGGCGGGCCCCTTTCCCTCCCCAACACTCTCGACAATGTCATATTTTTTTTTTCAGTTTAGTAATTATTATTAAATCCTATTTGACCACCCTGCGATTGTCAAAGTACTTATAAAAACTTGGAATACTATAGCAATCCTGTGGAAATTTAATGGCCCCCCATGACTCCTATAGGATGCCTAAAAGGAGCGAAAAAGGCCCGAAAAGGGACTCTGAAGGTTGTATACAAAGCGAAGATACTTAAAATAAAAGTTCTTTCTCTTCCCTTTTTCCTAAACCCCCTTTCTTCTCCCCTCCCCTCCCCCTTCCTCCTCTTCCTCTCCTCCCTTCCTGTCCCACCCCCTTCCTTTCTCCTCTCCTCTCACCTCCTTCCCCCTCTCGTCCTTCCCCTCCCCCCTTATCCCTCCTTCCCTTCTTCCTCCCCCCCCGCTTTTTTTCCCCCTATCGTATTATACGAAAATTTTATCTATATAATCAGCGGGCAGCCGCGGCACGCATCGCAGGGGTGACTAGTAAGAAAGGGAAAAATTCCACTCCCACTAGTAAGGCAAAGGAAATTCAAACATGTCGAATTTGGGAGTTATTAAAAAAATTTGAACTGCCCTAAAAACAGGTCGAATTATCCGGGTTTGAATTATATGGGTTCGTTTTAGAGAGGTTTACTGAATTATTAATATATAATATATAAAAAATATATATTATTATATATATATATTTTATATATATATATATTTATTATAATATATTATAATATATATATAATATAATTATATTATAATATATATATATATAATTATTATATATTTTTAATTATATAATATATATAATATATATATATATATATTTTATATATATTATATATTATTATATATATATTATATATAAAATTATATACTGATAATTAGGGTACGCCGTAGGCCCAATAAAAAAGTGAAATTGATTTTTTCAAATTTTGTCGGGGTTTTCTTATGTAAATGAATTTTAAGGGTGATTTGGTCCTTAAAATTTTTTGGTTTGAGCATTTTTTCTACAAAAATGGACTTTTATTTAAATTGAAAAACATAGTTAAAATGCGTTTTTGCATATAAAAATTTGCTCAAATCCCCAAAAAAAATAAATTTTTAAAAATCGTTTTAGTTTCCCTTTTACATAGGAAATTTGGCATGCTAAAGTTGAGAAATGATTTTTTGTTAAGGGCGAACCCCTAACAGGCCCAAAAAATATTTAATTGGGTTACGATAGGGGGAAGGACAAGACCAGGGCATGGTGCCCGAAAGCTATGGGAAACTGCACCCAAAGGGTTGATCGGGGAGGAGAGTTTTCAGTGACAGAGGACCCATTGGAAGGTACCTTTGGCACTTTGTACCGAGGACCGGGTGCCACATGAGAAGCCGCGTTAAAGGGGCTAGGCTCTCTATGTCTGCTGGTGACAACGACTCCACCGACTCCGATCGTACGGGAAAGGTGACTCAACGGGCCACAGGGGATGGAAGGTGGTACTACGCCCTTTTGGAAAAAGATGCGGGACCAAGCTCTTCTGGAGTAATGCGTGTTGCACAAAAACGAGTTTCCCCTGCGCCACCTTATCCCCCAGCATCGACGGGCCACCTCATCTGCACGGGGCTTCACGGGTCCAGTGGGCAGTCTGCTGCCCAGCATGAGTGAGATGCATACAACGCAGAGTTCAAGGGGGCCCAGGCGGTGAAGATTCAGGGAAAGAAACCGGATATATCCTGGTAAACATGCCCACGACCAGCGGGTTTCCCCTACCAGCGGTCCAGGCTGTGAAGCGGGGCGTTTCTCCCTTCCCCTGCAGGAGCAAGTGGGGCCCAAAGGGGTCCCACTCCAGATGGCTACCACACCCCAGTCGCTCGTTACATGGGGGGCCAAAAAGCAGGACTGACGGGGCAAAGAATGAACACACTAAAAATCCTGTCAAGTACGTGAAGGTGTCTTAAAACTCAAAATACGACATCAAGGTTCACCAAAAGACTAGGGAGGGCCCCCAAAAAGCACTCCCCCCCAAGCTCAGGATGAGGTCGCACCCCAAGGGCCAAAAACAGCTGTGACCTTCTACGGCGGACAGGAGAAAGGTTCGCACACCAAATGTTTTCCTCCTCTCGTGATAGGAGTCAGAGTGAGGAGCCCCGGCAGGTCGCCGTGACCCAGTTTTTGAATGAGGGGGGCGAGGAGTATGGGGGACACCATTTTAAACCCGCATCAACCCAAGCAGCTTTTTCAGCCCAGCTTGCAGACACGATCAGCTGGCAGCCTGGCCAGGTGCACAACCGGGATTCACCTGTTAACTGTCGGGATCAGACCCGGAGATCCTGGTCAAGCCGTACGAGGTTCCGGGAACTCTTATCCCCATCAGACACCGAAAGGTCGGAAGAGGGACAAAAGGGTGCGGCAGCAGTGGTGGGGCAGCAGGCCAGAACTGGTTCTCCGGGTGGCCCATACCCGGGGGACCATGCCTTGCTTCAGGGCTCAAAATGGACACGTTCTAGGCCAACGTGAGGGTGGAACTGGATTAGGCCTGATGAACCCAACAATCAGAAAGAGGTTTCCCGCTAGTTTTGGACTCATATTGGTCATGATGCAAAACACAGGACCAACCCGGGCACGCGTATCATTTAAGCATTATTCGATAAAGGGGGCAAAATCAAAGTGCGATTTTTCATATAAGAATTTCTCAAAATGCAAAAATGGAATGAGATAAAAACGTTTAGAAAACCATTTTACATAGAAATGGCATCCAAAAATGAGAAAAAAATTTTTGTTATACGCGTACCCTAGTATTATATATCTATATATAATTTAAAAATATTAAAATTTAAAATTATATATATTATATATATATATATATTATATAATTATTATATTTTATATATATATTAATATATATATATATAATTATATATATATATATAATATTATTTAAATAATATAATTAATAATTTTTTATTTTTTTTTTATTATATAATATTTTTTAGTTTTTTATATTTTTTTTTTATTTTTTTGGGGTTTTTTAAAAAAATAAAAATTAAAAAATATATTGGGGCACTATGAAAAGATTGCTCGGGGGGAAAGGGGGTGGAAAAATGGAAAAGGGGGGAAAATTTTCCCTGCAGAAAAAATTGTATGGGGGGTTTTGGGAAAAAAAATAACATAAGACCAAAAAGGACAAGGAGAAGGGGGGGGGGAAAAGGGGAAAAAAAGGGGGAAAAAAGAATGGGAAAAAGGTTTTTTAACCCCTTTCCCTTTGGCTTTTACGGGGGGGGGGGGGGGGGGGTGGTGGGTTTTTTTTTTGTTGTGGGGTGGTGTGGTGTGTGGTTTTGTGTGTTGTGTGTGTGTGTGTGTTTGTGGTGTGTGTTGGGTGTTGTGTTGGGGTCTACATTTCATTTCATCATGACTGCCTTTCCATCTCGGGGGGGGTTTCTCCGGTTTTAAGAAGGGTTTTAAAAAGGCCAAGAATGTGGTCGGGACGCAGTCTGGCACCCCGGCCGTTAACCCCCAAATCCATGGGGGCCCGGGGCCCCGGTTTTGTTTTTGCGCCCGGGTTCCCGAGGCCTGAGGGATGAAGGATGTGGCGGGTGACGTCCTCGGACTCAGGTATATAAAGAGTGAGAAAAGTTGGGGCGCAAAAAGCCATGAGCCTGAAAAGTAACCTACACTTTTAGCTACAGTACCTCCCGCCTCACCCTAATATGATGTTTTTAAAAACCTAAATAGGGACGTACCCCCTACCATCATCACCCCCGTCCTCAATTCTTCCTTTTTCTTCTTCTTTGGGGCCTTGTGCTTGTACGTTAATGTCCCTTTAACTTGCTCCTTACCCTTAACAAACTTTTTCAAAATGTCAACTCTTTCCTTCAAAAAAACCCCCACCCAGATCAAATGCTTAAATAATTTTTGATCTAGACTACCACCCCATCCCCCCCCTTTCCGAAAACCAACACCCTCCCACCCCATACACACCACCCCACACCACACCCACACATCACCACCACACCCACCGTCACCACCCCACACTCACCACCCCCCATACCCCCACACCACCACACCCCCCCACCACACCCACACTAACACCACCAACCACCCCACACCCCCAATCACCACCCCACGCAACACATCACCCCACCCCACCACACACCCTCACCCACCGGCCATAACGCCATCACACAAGACAAAAAAATTCCCTTTTCTCCTTTCCCCACTTCAAAAGTATTTTTTTTTTCTTTTTCATCTCCCTTTTTCTATGTCTTTGTTTGCTTGTCAGGTTTTCCAATTATAGATAAGTCATTTTATTCAAAAACTCCCAATGCTCTTTCTTTTTAAAGAAAAAAAAACTTATTCCAGCACTCACTTTACCCCATCATTCTGCCAAGCTTTAAGTTGGGGGAATCACGGGGGGCAAACAAGTAAATCCTGCAAACACTCATTTCCCACTCTCCCCTTTTAGAAGGATGGCCAAGCAGAAGCGCAGCAGTAGATATTGTGGTGGTGGTGATGGGGGCCCATGGTGGCGGCGGGGAGACCCCGGCCCCCATGGGGCGGCAAAACCCCATACAAACGACTTACTACCCCGCCAGGGCAGGAACAGGGCCCGCCCACCACGGCCATCACGATGGCCGGCCACCACGGCCACTCTGGCCCATCAGAGGCCAGCCTCCGTGGTCACTCAGCCGGTACCACAGGGCGCCGTCCACGGGGTGCACGAAGCCACTCCCCATCGGCCACTCCGCTGGCAGCTTCAAGGGGGGCCACCCACGGGATCATCCTCACGGACACTCCGCTGGCAGCTTCAAGGGTGCCACCCACGGCAGTCACTCCTCCATCGGCCACGCCTCCGTCGGCCACTCCGCTGGCAGCTTCAAAGGCGTCAGCCACGGCAGCCACTCTACCATCGGTCATGCCTCCATCGGTCACTCAGCTGGTCACTTCAAGAGCGCCGGCCACGGCGTGCACTCGGCCGGCCACCTCAAGGGCCACCACCAAGGCAAGCGGTACCACCACTGTGGCGCCCCGACAAGGGTCACCCGGCCCTTGCCTCGCCCCTGCCGGCGTGTCTGTCGCGCAGGACTCTTGGCTCAAGCCTCACCCTCGTACACCTCAAACATGTGTGTACCAGGGTGGAATAGATCATAATTATAGCATGATTTTGCTATCTATTTTTCTAATTAAATAATGTTAGTAAACAATTCGCTATTTACTGTGGGGCTTACAACCTTTGGTCTATGTATTACACACAAAATGGAGGAGATGGCAACGGTGCTTCACGATGACGAGGCGTCACCCATACACTGAGGCAGCTCGCACACACATGCTACACACTGCATGACACCAGTTGTAATGCGACTGACACATTAGTTTCTATAGAGCTCCTGACATCGAGGCAACTGAAACTACGGTTGCGTGCAGCTGATCCCGCGCAGCTGGTCGTGTGTGGCGATCAGCTGCAAAGCCATAACCCCCGCGGGCAGTCAAGGAGGTGTTTTTACAAGTGCTAGAATCTTATTATCTTCAATATTATGATAACAATAATAATTGCAAAATAGTAATAATAATAATGAGAATGATAATAATGATAATAGTACACAATATCAATGATAACCAGAGCACTGCGAAAGCGTTATAACAGTGTGTATAACAGTACAAGTGATGGCTGGGAAGGTCGCTGCCGAGGAGCGGGTGTGGTTAGAACACTTGCGGTGACGCTTTGTCACGTTTCACTACCTCCGTAGATATATATGTTCTATTATTTTTATTATTACTATTATCATTATAAATATTTCAATCATAAATTATCATTATCATTACTGCTATCATTATTATTCATCATTATCATCATTATATCATTATTATTATTATTATTATTATTACTGTTACTATTATTAAGATTACTATTTTCATTATTACATTATTATCATAAGTATTACTATTTTATCATCCTCCAACCTTCACGCGCCCTCCACAACACAACGCACGTGGGTGATGGGGGTGGAAGGAATATTGCAAGAAATAGACTTCAACGAAGAGTGGGAAGTGAACTGAGAGAGAGAAAGAGAGACATACACACAAACACACACTGATATAGATATACTAAAAGACCGACTGACCAACGACTGACCGTAACTAACATACAACCACTAACTTACACACTGACTATTAGTTGAAAAAAAAAACGTTTTAAACAAACAAACAAAAAAAAAAAAAAAAAATATTTTATATATAATTTTTACTCATAAAAATGGTATGAATACTAGGGAAAAATAACTAATTTTATAACAGTATGCAAAACCATTTCCCCATTTACACACATTTTAACCTGTACACACACACTCCACTCATTCCACTCATCCACTCACTCCACACTGAGTAAAATAAAACTTAACCTTCATGAAAACAACGCTAAAAGTGGTTGTGTGTGTGGGTGTTGGTGTGTGGTGTGTGTGTGTGTGTGTGTGTGGTGTGGTTGTTGTGTGTGGTGTGTGGTGTGTGGTGTTGTGTGTGTGGTGCGTGTGTGTGTGTGTGTGTGTTATCATTTGCAGTCCATAACATCACATTGAAAACCCTTCTGATATAAGAGACTAAAAAAGAACCATTTAGTAGTAATTTGTTTAGAAATTTTAGAAAATCAAAATTATGGAATTCTAAGCAAACTAATTTACTTCATACCTCTGTCCTCATGTTTTTTTAATTTTTATGTTGTACATTTTTGGCTATAGCGCGTGTAGGTGTGGCCTCCAGGGGGGGGACAAGGCCCCTGGATGTAAAGGGCCTGGATGGTTAGGCCCTCCGGGGGCGTAGGGCCCCCGGGGTTAAAGTTTAATACCTAAATTTAAGGTTTCAGAGAAAGTTTCTTCGGAATGTGTCAAAATTTAATAAAACGTAACCTTAGCCAAGGGCTTCAGAAATGCTTAATAAAATTTTTCCCCTTATTTTCGAAACCCTTACCGGGGATTCAATGAAACAATTAATCGCCTTTCCTTGCTTTTTGGTTTTTTGTTTTTTGGTTTTTTGGTGCTTTTGGTTTAATTTTGTGGGGTTTTGTTTTTGTTTTGTTGTTTTGTTTTTCGGGTTTTTTGTTTTTTTTTTTAAAAATTTGTGGGGGTTGGGTGATTGTTGGTTTTTTTTGTTTTGGGGGAAAATTTGGTCAAAAACAATTTTTTAATAATTTTAAAAATTTAAAGGGTTTCCACCAATTTTTTTTAAAATAATTGACCATAATAATTACCTTTCAAAAAGGCTGAAATGAGGAAATTTTTAAATTTCGAAGGAAAATTTAAGAGAATTTGATTTCAAGCTTTTATTTTTTCGTTTTTTTTAATTTATGCAACATTTCGGTGGACTATAAAGCGCGTCACGTAGGGCTGTGATGGTCCCCCCCAGGCCCCTTTTCGGGCGGGGGGGATGGCAGGCCCTGGAGGCTCACTGGGGGCTGTGAGGGTTGGCCCTCGCTGTGGTGGCGAGGCAGTTTGTTAAATGTAAGTGACGCCTGTGATTAGAGGCTCATGCCGCCCCCATGGGGTCCCCCGATGCACTCGCATCGAAAAAGAGTTAATGGACAGCATGTAGGGTTCTTAGGCCACTCGACTGTGCAGAAAGGTCTTAAGTGGATTTTGGCACTTAGCGGAGATCGAACTCGGGTTACCGAGCATGCCACTTGGTGAGGGCTAACCACTCTGCTATCGCCTTTTTTTTCTGTGTGTGTGTGTGTGTGTGTGTGTGTGTGGTGTGTGTGTGTGTGTGTGTGTGTGTGTGTGTGTGTGGGGTTGGTGTGTGTGTTGTGTGTGTGTGGGTGTGGGGTCGTGGTTTGTGTGTGTGTGTGGGGTGTGTGTGTGTTTTTGTGTGTGTGTGTGTTGTGTGTGTGTTGTGTTGTGTGTGTGTGTGTGTGTTGGGTGTGTGTGGTTGGGAAGTCCCTCCTTCCGGTATAACAGACAATTAACAATTAAGTGTTGCTACAATAACTTTTTAAGGGAATCTCCACACACGAAGGTCACTCAACTCAACTCATGACCGATGATGATGATGAGACCTGTGTGGCAACTGTGCGGCGTGAGAAACTACAGACAGGCAGGTGGGGGAAAAGGAGGGGAGGGGGAAGGGGGGGAAGGGAGGGCTGCCAGGTGAGGAGGAAGGGAAGGAAGATGAGAAGAGGAAAGTGATAGGTTTTCAATTTTTTTTTCTATCTCTCTTTCTCAGTCGCTCACACACTCACTCACTCACTCTCTCTATCTCTCTTTCAGAAGATGAGAAGACGAATATTGAAAGGTATACATTTTATATTTTTTTTCTCTCTTCTCTCTCTCTCTCTCTCTCTCTCTCTCCTCTCTCTCTCTCTCTCTCTCCCCTATCTCTCTCTCTCTCTCTCTCTCTTCTTCTCTCTCTCTCTCTCTCTTCTCTCTCTCTCTCTCTCTCTCCCCTCTCTCTCTCCCCCCCTCCCCCCGGGCGGCATCTGGCAACTTTCCACACGCGGAGTTTCTCTGAATGGCGGAAAACCGGTCCACTTTTTTGTGGCGGTGTGTCGTCAAGGTGTTCCCGTGGCCTGAGGGGGTGAAACGCACGCCTGCCACTGCCGTTGTATATAAGTGAGCGGCCAACACATCCCCGTCACACAATAAGAGCTTCTTCTCTACTTCCTATGTCACTATACACATGTAAGTGAGAGAGACTGAGAGCTTGGTCTATTAAATAAATACTATCCTTTAACCCCTTCACGCCCAGATCTTTCCTTTGCTATAATTGTATGTTGTCGAGCCATAAAATTACGAAAAGTAACTGAATAAACCAAATTAGATAACCGACAAGGATACTAAACAGGTCATATCTAAAAAATATTGCTTATTAACTAAAAATCGTCTAATGGTAATCAAATTACAATTATAATTACGTTCTAGGTCTCAAAGGGTTAACAGACCAAGAGTAAGAGGACAGGTGTAAACTTTCTATATCTGCATCACCATCACCATCATTGCCGCTAACACTTTACAATCATCATTAGTAATAATAACAGTAGTAACACTTCATTAACAGGGTCCGTCACTCTCCAAACCTATTTAACACTTCTGTCGCAGGTCACTTTTTTATCACCCATATCATAATAGCGACAGTCTTTAGGTCTCGCCGCCACGTTTTGTTATGTTTTATATATGTTTTGCTTTCCCGCCCTTCAATCCCATCTGTCAGCCGGCATGAACTCTATATTACACTAGCCGCAAAGCCGCCCTCCGGGCGGACTTTTTGGCTAGCTCCTGCGGAGGGCTATTGGTGGGCCTGCGGCCCACCAAACACAGACTCTCCGGATAGCCCCTTCTAACTTTCCTGAAATCAGGTTAGAAATTTTTTTAAATTTAACGAAACCCATTCACATCACCCCCAACCCATTCACTCACCCTTCCCCATCACCCCCCCCCCCATTCCTCACCCCCCCGTCAGGGTGGCGTTGGTGGGACGGAGTTCCCAAGTGCAGCGTCCCTGTGCATTCGGGCAGCGGTTCGAGTCCGCCTAGCAGCGAGGGCGGCGCGTAAGAAAACCCAGGGACGGGGAAAGGGCAAAGGGAAAAACAACTTTCCCCACCACCCAAAAAACACCCCCCCACCCCCACCACCCAACCCACACCACACCCCATTACCCCCCCCCCCCACCCCCCACCACACCCACACCCCCCAAAACCCCCACCCCCACCCACACCCCCAACCCCCCACCCCAAACCCCACCCCCCCCCACCACCCCAACCCCTCACCCCCCACCACCCCACCACACCCATCACCCCCCACCCATTTACCCCTCAACCCCACAACCCATTTCCCATCACCCCCCCTTACCATCACCCCCCACCTATTCCCCCACCCACACCACACCCCCCACCCTTACCACCCATCCCCCACACATTACCCTACCCCACCCCCAATCCCCCCTTTCCCATCACCCCACATCAAGGTTTTTCCCCAATTTCGCAACCCCCAATTTTTTCTACAATTCTCGCTAAAGGCGTTAAAAAAAAAAAAAAAGAAGTAAGGATCATCCTTAAAGGGGGTTTAAAAACCTTCCCCCGGTCAAGTGGTTCCAAAGTGCTAATGAGGGGGTTCCCCCACGGGGGGCGGGAACTATCCACAACAACACAACAGACAGACAGACAGACAGCACACTTTCGTTTAATATTTTAGATTTTTTGGCAGGAATTATTTTTAGTACTCTTTTTTTTCTGAAAAACTTGTCAATGTAATTTTTTTTTTGATGGTAGTGGGCGCCCTCAGCTTGCGTCTGGGTTTCCTTTAATCCTGTCTCCCTTTTTTGTTGATGAAGTCTCACGTAAATTCCTTTTTCCGTGCTGTGCAAAGCTCGTTATAGTTTTTTTCAAAGGCAACCCCCTCCCCTTTCCCTCGCGCTACAAAAGTGTGTGTGGGGGTACAAACTCAGTCCGCACAACATTTCTTTCATCTCCCCTTTCAGAAGGATGGCCAAGGCAGCGCAGTTGGGGTTTTGGTTGGTGGGGGGGGTTGGGGGGGGGGTGGGGGGGGG
>JACEEZ010004790.1:32500-53056 GCA_016584305.1 Chionoecetes opilio | reverse complement strand
TCATTGACTATTTATTTTTTTTAAATGAAAAATATAATTACCTTGCCAAGAACTGAAATGCCGAAAAACTTCACAACTAGACCAAGGATCTAAAAAAGGGTCGGTACCGGCCATGATCACCTAAAAACTCTTGTAACTGCCATTGGCCGTCTCCCCCCATTTAGCTTGGTTATTTTTTGACCTTGTACCTGAGAAAAGTAAAGTATTGCCCATTTCATTACTACTTAATAAGAAAGGTAGAACTTGTGATGGAAAATGAATTATTTTTACTGTACTTGCTTTGACTTATGACTTCATGCCCTGACACCAGTACCGTGAAACCACATCCATTGTGAATACAATAAAAAAATAGTATAGGATAAAGTTTTGCAACAATGTGTTAAGACTGTTTTTGATGCAATAACACCTTTGTTCAAACCCCCGCATCTTGGCGTCACACTTCCCCATTTGACAGTGTCGTTCCCCAACACCTTATTATTTCTTTCCTCTTACTTGGGAACCTAAGACAAAAAGCTCACACAATTCATTCTATTATAAGTACGGTACAAGTATTGCAAGAGGCTAAATCCTACACTAGTGGGGTTGAGAACCGCAGCTATTTTAAACGCTATTTATTTAACATATCATTATAAAAACAGACACAGAAAACACTCCCAAAAAACCCACTATACCAAAAACTCATTGTAAACACACTTCAGCGAAACACTTCATTTAACACTAACCCCTTCATAAAACACAGTCCGTTACGACTACACGGTACAATCTACACAAAACAAATCACTTCATGACAATTACTTCAAGACTATTCAAGACATAAAACATTTCAAGACATTAAAAAATTCAGACCATAAAACAATTTCAAGACATAAAATAACTTCAAGACTTCCCGTCACTACAGAAAAAAAAATATGTCACTTACCACGTTCCAGGTGAACAAGAGTAACGTTGTCCGGGAGAGGACCTTCATTTTTTACAAGGTGGGAAAGGTACTGTGAGCTATGGAGGCTCTGTAAATATCTGTGCCTTCCTCGTTACAATGTCTTTATACATGTCTGAGGCAACTGTCTTTACTATGTTTCCTTATTTACTTTTTCCCTTTGTTCATTTCCTTATTTCTAAATGTCACCAAAATTTGTTACGTTGTTTTCGCTCCGACAACGTATTTTTCGCTAAGACGTGTACCTTTCCCTTTTTGTCTTATTTACGGTAAGGCAACTTTATTTTTAGCCTTTCATGTCTCGTCTCACTAGGGAGGGATATATTCCTTCCTCATCGGCAGTCTATATTATGGAGCACGGCCCTGACTTTTTCCCTCATCGGTTGTCCCAACACTTTCTGACATAAAATTCATACTCCCTTTGTTTCTAATCCCTTTTTGTTCGCTAAGCTCTTCTTTTTTCCCTTCTTCCATTGTCTCCTCTCCCTCCTCGTTTTCCTCTCCTTCCTCAAATCTCCGGGCACGACACACCCCCTTTCCCAAGATGACACGTCCTCGTGTCATGTGGGGTCGGTAGGGGCGGCAACCATGGACAGCCATGAAGAATGGACATCAGGGGATGTCCGGCGGCGTAGGAAGGCAGGTATGGCCCACAGACGAGAGAAGCCGCACCCCCACGGCTCCCATCAGTGCCTACCTATGGGAAGACTCGCCCCATCAACATCCTTTAACCACCAGACAGCGGCACTGTGCGCTGCAACTGGTTGTGGGCGGCGGGTCAATGGGGCGGAGTCGGGGCGCCAACAGATCCAAAGAAGTTGGGTGATATGTTGCCATCGGGTATGTGGCGTTTGGCAACTCAGTCAAGACCCGCCGTTCCCAGCCTGCTAGGAGAGGGGCCAGGGGAGCGAGGAAAGGATTTCCCCTCAAGGGTGTTGGGCCACCACCTTGTCCAAGGCGGGGAGAGCAACGAGGCGGCATGGACCGCACAACTGGACCCACCTGACAGGACGCCTGTCCCGTTGATGGACTGCCTTATCTTGTTAATGGGACCAGAAGGACAGACCATAGTTAGGGTGGTAGGTCTGTCAACACTGAAAGCCCCATCCAGCGGGTATGCGGTGGAAGGTGGGCCCTGACTCTCTTTACCAATTGTTTGGGACACAGGGCCGCAGCGTCATCTGCATCTAGAAAGACAGCAATCTCACAGACCATCTGGTCTGTGGTGTAAATAGGTCCTGTAGGTGGACAATAAGCAGAGCAGCATGCCTGCGGACATTGGGACAGATCTGACTCAACATGTAAAATTGTCTTGTTCTCTGAGACCACAAAGTATTTTAAAGAGGGTCAATTTGCAAAAAATAATTTGAATCAATTGAGGGGATCCTTGAGGGGAAACTATGTATGTTAAAAACATAAAAAATATCTGACGGATCCCCTCGCATTGGAATCGTGACATAGTAACATAGATTTCCTTTTAGGGCTGAGTGTCTTGTTTTAAACTTGTATGATGTCTCGGTACAAAGATAAAAACTCGGGCTCCGCAGGAATAAACAAGCCTGGGAGCTCAGTGAAGCTGCTCTTAATACATCAACAAAACATCATCTGGGATTATAATGGTGAGGCATAAGTCTGCAACATTCCATAAATCCTATTTTCATATTAGTGAAATCATGATCTAAATCAGATAGGCTAACTGAATTAATGAAATAGTTTCATTATTCTAATATCACCCTTATCTCCAAAGTTTGCCACAGAAAACTTCTTATTATTGTGGGCAGCAGTCTCAGCGGCGACCTCTAGACGGGTAATTGCTGATTCACATGGCTAAGATCCCTGATAGTTATATTCAAAATTTCAGAATGAACATTTAGGGTCCTTCTCTCTTCTTCAGTAATATGATTTAAGTCTCTAGATTGCTGTGGATTTTATCCACCTGCTCCTGTTGTGGCAGTACCAAATAGTAAATTAGCCGTGAACCAATAAAGTTAGCCGCACCTCGAGCATACCTAGAATGCGGCGCGCCGTCCCCCAACAGATGCTAAAAAAGCGGACGCTTCTTTAAAAAGTTTATCAAATTCCAAGTGAAAACCGTCTGAGTTCGCTTGAGCCAAATCAACAGTTGGATATGAGCGATTCATGTGCTCCATAACTCCACGCCACGTCAGCAGTAAGATTTAATGCGTCTATCATAGGACGAAGTACTACATTGGGTTGACTTGAATGGGTACTATATATGATCTGCCTGTAATCATCATCTTAAAAAGCTGGCGTAAAAAGCTAATCCAGCTTTTACGGGTTGCTCCTGAGCAGGGTGTATTGTTTCTCAAACGTGAATCCAGCCGAGAACCTGTAAAATCAGAAAAATATGCAATTACTCTACGAAGTCTTGTCCATATTTGCATTACTTCCCACGCCCTCTATGCTCAATTGGTTTTGACATAATAAATGGTAATTCAGGAACTGATGAATTTGAGCGTAAGAAACGCCTGGGAGGGAGGATTATTTCAGCCTCCCCGTGAGCTGAGTCCAAGGAATGTCGGGGTGAATGCCCTGCGGCTTGTGGTGAGGCCGGGCTCGTGGGCGCCTCTTCGTCTACCTCGTCTGGGAGGGACTGCCCGCCTGACGCACCATACATTTCCTCTAATGTCTCTCGGTATGTGGGGAACCTTCCATTTCGTCTGACGTCCATCTCATCCTCTATATCCCTGCTACTCTCGCCTTGCTCGTCCCATGGAAAAGCTTGTCTAATATTACGTACATTCGCTGTGGTTAGTGCTCCTTCCGGAACTACTTTCACGTTATCAGTGTGAATTATCTTTTGTCTTACCACCTCGAATCCTTTTGATTTTAAGAACTACGTCACCTTTTTTTATCCATTACTCTATATGGTCCCTCATAAAAGGGTTGGAGGAGTTTTCCTAGGCTCTCCAACTTTTGGTATATTCTTAAGATAAACTCTGTCACCAAGCTCTACTGTGAGAATCTTGGTTCTCTTAAATCTCCTTTCTCATTTCTAATCTTCCTTCTTCTAGAAATTGCTGAAAAGTATTGTATATCTTTTTTGTCATCAGTACTGTCTCTCTCCTATAATCTTCAATGTATAGAGTGGTTTTTCTGGTTGCCTCTAGTGTTTCATAAGGCACTTTAGCATCTCTCATATGCAGGAGAAAAAAGGTGAATCTTTTATACTCGGTGAACGCAGTATTATATGCGTGTGAAGCCGTGGGAAGCCATTTATCCCATGCTTGTCGGTTATCTTCACATAAGGTACGAAGGATGTTTATGAGTGTCGCATTTGGTTTTTTCAATTATCCCATTACTACTTGGGTGATACGGCCCGTTGTACGGAGATGTCTATCCCCATCAAAATCAGTCAACGCCGCAAACTTTTCTTTTACGACTCGCGGCCATTATCTGTAATCAGTATTTCTGGCGCACCTTTTGTACAAATTACATGATTGTAAAATGTTTGCCCCTACTTCGCGGCGCTCTGGTTTTTAGCGGTACCGCTATCAAATATCGCGTCATTACATCTACTACTGTCTTATATACCGATTGGTATCACATGAAGTGCTAACTGGACCCACTAGGTCATGTGCACACGCTCAAACGGGCTACCTATCTTTGGGTAACTTTGTAGGGGTGCTCGAGCTCTCTGGCTCCTTTTGCAATTCCTACATACGGGGCACGTGCTACAATAGTCCTTTTACATCTGACTTCATCCCCGGCCAATATGCAAATTTCTTACACCTGGCCAACGTTTTTTTTAACCCCTCCGTGTCTGCAGGTTTTCCACGTGATGCCCCAAAAGCAAGCGCTGAGAGGAAAAACCCTGGTGGTACAACTATCCCCCGACTCTCACGACCATAACTGTCGTAACTGACTCTATACAAGACGTCCTCTTCAACAAACATTTGATCTAAAGGGAATTTCTTTAGATTGATCATCCGGTCAGTTGCCAGATTTTCTACCTCGTGCAATTATCGTTTTAACTCTACCGATTTTCCTGGGTCATTATTTTGACCTTTTCTCACATCATCTATATTCCACATCTTGAAATCTTGGAACTTTTTATTTGTAGTGTGATTAGCAATACACGTCTTACTATCTCTTCTTCTAGCATATCACCCTTTTCCCGTTGATTTATTCTAGACAGGAAATCTGCAAAACATTTTGTTTACCTGGCAAATATTCAACAGTGAAATCGTATTCCCCCCAACAGTGTTTGCCACCGTGCAATACGGTTGCTTGGGCTTTTGGCTTTTAATATCCACACTAAAGGTCTGTAGTCGCTCTGGATATGTACTTTGTATCCCAAATAAGAGACCTGTTATTGTAAGACCATAAATTACTGCAAGGCCTCACGCTCTACAGCTGGTAATTCTTCTTGCTGAATTCAATGCACGACTAAAAAAGGCAAGAGGCGAACTGCGCCCGTTTCATCAGCTTGCTGCAATACTCCTCCTAAACAAGGTATCCGACGCCCTCCGTTGTCAACATGAAAGGGAGAGTAAAGTCAGGAAACTTCAAGGTGATGTCACGAGTGAGTTTTCCTTTATTATTTCGGAAAGCTTCATGTGCATTTTCATTCAAGTTTATTGGATGATTGGATTCTTATCTTTCCCCTTGTCTGTTAACAACTTCTGTATTGGTGCTGCTATCTCAGAATATTTATGTATGAACTTCCTATAGTAATTTAAAAACCCAAGAAACCTTTGTACTTCTTTCACCGTTCTTGGCACAGGAAATATTTTTTAGTGTGTCTATTTTCTCTGGTTGAGGTTTTATTCCCTCTTCACTGATAATGTGTCCTAAGTAGGAGACTTCTCTTTTAAAGGGAAATTTACATTTATCTATCCTAAGAGACATATAGCGTCAGCAAGACGGCTTATCACCCTTTCTAGGTTACTCACATTTTTTTCAAAAGCAGGTCCCAACACTATTAAAATCATCTAGATAGACTTGGGCAACCTTTTTTCCCCTAGTCCTGTTAGTATGTGATTTACTATACGTTGGTAAGCGCTGGGCGCTGTCTTTAATCCAAACGGGAGACAAGTGTACTCCCACAAAACCATAAGGGGTAGCAAAAGCAGTTTTTTCCATACTCTCAGGTGCTAAAGGTACCTGATGATAACCAGAGCGTAAGTCAAGAGATGTAAAGATTGTGCTCTGGCCTAGTTGGTTTAGTATAGTATTAAAGTTGGGAAGTGGGTGCTTATCACTATGATTTTATCATTTAATTTCCTAAAATCAAGGCAAGTTTTTATACCTCCGTCCTTTTTTGATACTGGAAAATAGAGGTGCAATTATATGGAGAATAGCTTGGCTGAATTACTCCTGTGACTGCAATTCTTTTAATTGTGTTTTTAATAGGGGCAAGATGCTTGATAGGAATAGGGTAAGACTTATATATACTGGTTCTTCCGTCTTTTGTTTATAGTGGATAATAGTAAGGGGTTATCGTCAATGGCTCTTCCCTTTAGCGCAAACACTGAAGGATATTTATTTATTAGCTTGGTTAGAGCCTCATTTTCTCGACTTCCTGGCGGGAATCGAGCTTCTACCATCTTTTGTAACTCTGCCTGTTTATATCTTTGCCTTTCTTGCTTTCTCTCGCATGTCTCTTCTACACTGGCACTACATGCTGTGGCCGGCGGTTCTGCATAAGTTACCGCACTGCATGGAGTGATATGGCCTAATACTGTTCCGAGCCTCAGATATATATACTCTGAGCTGGGATTTGCATAGGGGATAATAAACTTACTTTTTATCCCCCTGCTTTGGTTTGGTCGTACTCTGTACTATGCCTGGATACAAGAGTTTTACCACATTTATCGGCCCGGATTAGGCATGAAAAGTCCTCTCCTTACATGCTACCTGCGCTTCAAGTTCCACGTAGCCCACCATTCCCCCGGGGGCAATGCGATTTCTAGTTCACTCTTTACCTTGTACTGCTTATTTTGTTCTACAAAACCCTTTTTCTTTTTTCCCCAGATTCACTTTTCACCATCTTCTCCTTGATCATTTTGCTCCTCCTCTGTCATCTGCTAGGATAATTTCCTACCCTCCATCTGGAGCATTCATTATCTGGGTTCCATCTCCCCCAAAGGTTAACGCTAACGCTCTCGTTCTAGGACCTTTAAACCCCCATTATTAATATGGACTGGGTGAACTGCGGCATCTTTCCTAAACATAAATCTTTGTCCCAGGATCATGGCGTCGGCAAAATTACTTCTTTGCTGACTACTAATACAAATCTGCTCTTCGACCCCATGGCCTATGTTAATGTTAATCTTACCTCCCCCCTACTGTAAGTACTACATTACTTAACACACTATGTAAATGTTGAGGCGTTTTTTGCACAACTACCTCCCCTTGCTTCAAATAACCCCTTCTTCTATCAGTGTGTTAGTTGCTCCACTATCTACGACAGCGGGTGTCGGGGATTGGCCCTGATCCCACGAAAGTCATTAAACAAAAAGACTGGTCCTCTGTGGGAAAAAGGCGATTAAACCCGGACCTAAATTGGCCCTTTTTTTTTGTACTTGGCGGTGCCAAGTTTGCCTACGATCGTCACTTGCGTATCTCTCACGCCTTGTCGCCCTAGGAGCATTCTGTGCCATTTGCGTGCCCTTTTCGGTGCCCTTTGCGGGCGTCTATTTTCGCACCCAATAGCCCTATGTCCTTGTTGTCCGCACTGAAAACATCCACTCCTCTGGTCTTGCCTCGGGCTACGCCCAGCGGCTTGTCCATATCTACAATAAGTAGCGATATGACCCATTCGGCCACATTTGTAACATACTGTATCTCGAGGGACCGGTGGAGGCCTTTGTCCATAATTATTGTTCTGGGAAAATGTATTACTGTCCCTCTGCCTCCCTGCAGGGGCGCGGTCATGAGAAAAGTTGTCATGCGCTCCGGTCTCCGCCGCTCCTACTACATTTACTAGACCTGGCGTCATGTTAGGCCTTTCTTTAGCCACATCAGAATCTCGCAACTTAAGGTCGGGCATGGCATTGATATAAGCATAGCCTTGATGTAAAATTTGTAAAGGCTTACTGATTTGTCCTGGAGTTAAGTGATATCGAAAAATAGCAGGAAGGCACTCCAGCATACGCGTACAAAATCTCGCGTTATACACCTCCTTGTAACCAGGCTTAAGGATAGACAAGTCGCAATAAGCGGTATCAAGTCTGATAAAAAAATCACGCAATGTTTCTCCTGGTTTCCGTTTGGCTGACTCAAGCAAAGCTATTTGACTCTCCTCTGATTGATCAGTGGGATACGCTTCAAGAAAAGCATCCCTTACCTCTGCATAATTTGCCCCTTGGTATTTTATGGCATTTTCCAGGTATGTGAGTGCATTACCAAGGGTATACTGTTTGGCTAGTTCTATTCGTCCCACATCATCCCAGTTTAGAATTGTCCTGGACTCTATGTCCTTGAAAAAATCTTTTGGATTCCTATGGCAAGGAAGGGTAGGGCATGGAGCGTATCTTTCATTTCCTCCACAAAAGTATTTTAATCCTGACACCCTACCAATACCATTTAAGGTATGGCGAGCTAGAAGTATCGACAAGTCTTCAGGGGAAACAGATAAATTTCCCCCTGTGGCACCCTGACTGGTCCCGTCTGATGAACCTACACCCGTACCCGGCATCTTAAATATGGTTTCTTCGTCACTGTCACTATCAAATTCGTCAATAAAGCCGTGTTGGTACACAAAATCGCTGTCAAATCTTACTGACGATTGGCTGGTCATCTAACACATGGATGCTCGCATATCTCGCTGTTATTACAATGACATAATTCTTATAAGTGTCTCAACCCCCACCTGAAAAACCAGTTTGTCGTTCCCCAACACCTTATTATTTTCTTTCTCTTACTCTGGAACCTAAGACAAATAAGCTGCACCATTCATTCTATTATAAGTCGGTACTAAGTATTTCAGAGTGCTGAAACCGTACACTAGTGGGGTTGAGACACGCAGCTATCTTACGCCCTTTTTTATTTAACATATCATTATTTGTAAAAACACTACACAAAAACACTACACAAAAACACTACACAAAAACACTACACAAAAACACTATACCAAACTCATTGTAAACACCACTTCAGCGAGACACTTCATTTTAACTAATAACCACTTCATAAAACACAGTCGGTTACGACTACACGGTACATATATACACAAAACAAAATCACTTCATGACAAGTTACTTCAAGACTATTCAAGACTAAAAACATTTCAAGACATTAAAATAATTCAAGACCCTCAAAACAATTCAAGACATCAAAATAAACTTCAAGCCCACACTTCAGTCACTACAGAAAATATATGTCACTTACCACGTTCCCGGTGAACAAGAGTAACGTTGTCCGGGGGAGGACCTTCATCTTACAAGGTGGGAAAGGTACTGTGAGCTATGGAGCTCTGTAAAAATCTGCTGTCTCTCCTCGTTACAACTGTCTTTTATATCATGTCTTGAGGCAACTGTCCCTTTACATATCGTTTCCTTATTTTACTATTTCCTTATTTCTATTTCCTTATTTCTAAAATGTTCATGCACTAAATGTTAAATTTTAGTTTTCGCTCCGACAACGTACTGTTCGCTAAGACTTGTGTACTCCCCATTTTCCTATTTACGGTAAGGCACTTTATTTTATGCCTTTCATGTCTCGTTTCACTAGGGAGGGATTACTATTCCTTCCTCATCGCATTGTCTATAAATTTTGGGGCACGGCCTGACTTTTTCCTTCATCGGTGTGCCCAACACTTCTGACATGAAATTTATACTCCTTTGTTTCTAATCCCTTTTGTTCGCTAAGCTCTTCTTTCTTCCCTTCTTTCCCTTGTCTCCTCCCCCCTCCTCGTTTTCCTCTCCTTCCTCAAATCTCCGGGCACGACAACAGTGTAGCCTGCGTTCTGCATCATGTTGGCGATCTCTCGCCAGACCGCATATTTTTTTTTGGGTGCTTTTGTTTAGGCCCCCCTCTGCTTTCTCTGAAGTTTGCCACTAAAAGCAGCACTGCTTCATAACTCCACACATGTTTTTTCTGTAAATCAAATCGAAATATGAAATGCATGAGCAATTTTATGAGCAGCCTTATTTCCTAAGAAACTTGGGCAAAACTATGTAGTACAAAGTAAATGTTTCCTCATGTACGTAAAAGGTGAGAAAAAAGCCACTCATGGTATAACTTTGCCCTGAGTCCCCCTTACCTAAAACTACCCCCCAATTTAAAGCCACAAAAATAACAATAAATGTAAATTGGGGAAAAAAAATAAAATTTCAGCTCTAGTTTTTAAAGGGCGTACCGGGGGATCACGTTTAATGTTACGGGGTTGAATCCAACCGGAGTCTCTTTTAGATACAGCCTTGCTGGTGGGGAAGGGTCGGTTTTAGGGTAAACGTGCCACATGCCCCATATAGTTTTGAAGCGGGGGGCTGACGGGGCCCATGCAGGTTTTAAAAGGCCTCGATTTTAGTCTTTAACCCCCCCCCCCGCCCAAACGCTGAATTGCAGGTAAGCCTCACAGGCCCAACCCCAAAGATTTTTGCAAGGAAAACTTATTTCCAAAGACATCGATTCGCCTCTTCAATTTCCCATTTAAAGGGGCTAAGAATTTGGGGTTTTTTTCCCTTTTAAATGCCCCGTCAATCAAGGAATCCTTTCCCCGGGAGGGTGGAGATTCCCCCCCGTCGTATTTTCCACCGGGGGGACCCTTTGGGAAAAGGCCCGACCGGGGGATATTTTTACGTCGTACCCACCAACGGTTTTGGGTGCCCGAAGCCCGGCTACCAAAAACAAAACGGGGGCTGCAGAAAACAACCCGGGGAACCAAAAACAAGCGGTCCAAAAAAAAAGGGGGCGGCAAACAGTATTTTGCTTTTTACACCTTTTCTAATTTCCTTTTAAATAGCCTAAATTAAACCTTTTTTTTGCCCATTACAATAATAGCTTTGAATAAGATTTATTCATTTTCCCCCAAAAACGAAGCTAAAATAAATCAAAAAAAAAAAATCAAGGGAAAAAAAAAAAAAGAAAAATGTTTTTCTTTTAAAAAATGTGATGTCCAAAAAGTGAAAATACACTTTAATTTTCCCTTTTTTAAACATCGGGGAAAAGTTTTTTAAACCCCCCAGGGTGGTTGGGGGGGCCGGGGGTTTTCTACCGCGGAAATTATTCTTTTAAAAAAATGGCAATGTGGGCCCTGGTCGTTTTCAGAGACAACCGATACCTTTTCCTGGGCCCAAAAAAAAGGTGGGGTTTTTTTAAAGGAGATTTTTTTTTAAAATTCCGGAAACCCATATTAAAAAAAATTGGGATATATTTCATTTACCTAAATTTTTATGGGTTGGGGGTTTTCCCCTTAACAAACACCGTACCTCTGTTCTCTTTTGTAGGTTATAATGGGCCCCAAAAACCTAAAACCTTTAAAACCCCAAATATAACCGAAACCCAAAACCCTTAAACCCTGCCTAAAAATTTGGGGATGAAATAGTTTATTTTTTTTTAAAATTTTTTAAAATGGGTTTTTTCCGGGGAAAATAAAACTTCTCCCTTGAAAAAATGTCCCCCCGAAAAGACCGCGAATTTTTCGTCCAAATTCAACCAAATAGGTTATTTTTCCCCGTTTTTTGGGTTTAAATTTTTAGTTTCCACCCAAAAAACCCAAAGGTTTTTTTGTGCGTCTTATGTTTTTTGGGTGTATTTTTAAAGGGGTTTTAAAATAAATCGTAAACCCTTTCTGGGCGCCCCAAATTTTTTTTTTAAAAAAATAGTTTTTGGAAGAATGAAAAGATTTTTTTTTTTTTACCTAAACCGAACCCAACCTTTACCTAACCAAACTTTTACCTAACTATAAAAAAAAAAAATTTTTAAATAAATAAATAATAATACTATAAATAAAACAAAAGGACGAAAAAGGGGTTTTTCCCGTTCATTCAAAACACATAAAACCCACCAAAAAACATAAGGCGGCCCCCGAATCGTTGGGGGGTGAAAAAAAATTATCCCTAAATTTTTTCTTTTCCCCAAAAAAACATTTTTATTTAAAATGCACTTTAAAAAAAAATTCTTGTTTGGGGGCCCAAATAGTGTTTAAAACACTTCTGCAGCAGTGTCAGGCCCCTTGCTTCTACAACAAAACAGCTGGATTTTTGTGTTAGGACCAAACCAAACCCCGTAAAAAGGAAAGATATAATTTTCTTAGCCCAAAAAAAAATGTCCCAAAACGGGATACGTTGGGGAAATTATCCATTTAAAAAACCCCTCTCGTAATTGGTAAAAGTTGGGGAGTTTTTTTTCCCCCACCCCCCTAGTGGGGAGGTATTTTCCGTTCCCTATAGGGGGCGCGTTTTTGGGATATGATATATAATTTAATGGTAATGGGTAATTAATTAAGGTAATTTAAGTAAAAAATTAGTACGGGATAGGATAAATTAAATTTCCCAGTGGTTTTAAAAAGCCCCTTTCACTTAAATATTTGGCCCCCTTAATTTTGGAGCGACTGGCCCATTGGTCGCCCCATAAATTTTTTGAACCTATCCTGGGGGGTATTCGTGGCCAGGAATTTTTGGGGGGGGTGCAAACCTCGGGCCCCCACCCGAAAAGATTGACACGTGTAGGTAGGATTGGTTTTGGGTTTTCCGCTGCTCGCCCCCCCAGGGGAAAAAACCCGTACACCCAGAAAACCCTTTCCCCCCGTGAAGGGTAACATCAATTTTTAATGGGGAGTTTTTAAAGCCCAAGCCGCCCGATGTCTCCGCCAATTTCNGGGGGGGGGAGAGAAAAGAGAGAAGAGAGAGGGGAGAGAGAGAAAAGAGAGAGAGAAAAGAGAGGGGAGAGAGAGAGAGAAGAGAGAGGGGAGAGAGAGACCCGCGCAAAGGGGAAAAAAAACAACACCCAGACCCTTTTTAAAAAACTCATCCCCTTTAAAACATGAAAAAGAAAAAAGTGATAGATCCACCACCCCAAAATTTGTACACTTTTTTTCTTCCTTCCAATTAGCCATCCAGGTGAGGTCAAAACACCCGCTGATCAGGAGAAAAGCCCGAGTTCCCCTTCTAACACGGCAAGGTTTACCGTTTTTTTACGGCTACGGGTAATGGATATGCCCAAAACACGAGGACCATCTTTCACTCGCAACTACTCCATCCCTCACCCCCTCGCCCCTCCCTCTCCCTTCCCTCTTAAATGTCTCTCTCCCTTCACCCCCTTGGGTCCAATTACCGCAAAGAATATGCAGGCGATCTAATGCTTGGAAGAATTAGCCACAAGGGAGAGTTGGTCAAATTCTGGTCACGGTATAAAGGCTGGCGGGGAAGGGAGGTATAGAGGGAATGCGGAAAGGGTGCAGCGCCTCGCTTTTCTTGGCCAGCAGGTGAAGGAGGGAAAGTGGACAGCCTGACAGTGAGAGATTGTACAAATGGGCAACAATGGTGATAATTTACAGCGAGTGAAAATAAACACCAGGACTTTAGAATGTTTGTACAGGAAGAAAAAGATAGGAAAGGGGAAAAACGCGGGGCTGAGAAAAAAGAAGAAACGAAGGGCCATGTTTCTTTGCCCTTTTCCTGGAGAGGGCAAACTTCGGCGTGAGGTGGTGACCCTTGACCCTGGCACGAGCGGAAGCAGGTAGAAGGAGGAAGAGAGGGTGGATGGCCAGGTCATGCTCCCCCAATCTCCCCTCACCTCCAGCGGCCCCGGGGGGATGAGATGTGCCTGATTACCGGGGGCCCGATCCACCCAAACACATACGCCGGTGTATGTCAGTGTAAGTCTGAGATACTCCTTTTTCCCGAAAACTTTCTTGGATCAGGAGCTACATCTGCGCCAAATCGATGACGTCACAAACGCCAGACTTTACCCCCTCAGTCAAAGTCTGCGCCAACCCTCCCTGGCTGTATCCAGCAAGCGTACTTACTCCATTTCCGTGACGTCACGGGGCCAATATTATGGCGTAGATTTACACCACCTCGATGAGGAGGTGTAGAGAAGGTGTATCTCATATATATAAATAAAAATGCCCATTTATTATCCCTAATAGACGTTACCAACCGAGGAAAGGATTTGAAATATAAGCCTATTGGTATTGGCAGCGGCGTGTGTTTTACAAATGTTTTAGAGATACAACCCTTGGTGGGAGGCCGCCTCAGCCGTGTAGGGACTGCCTTCGGTGGTTTTTTTGTATTAGTTCGTTATTGGGCAGCACCAGTTTTTTAGACCACTAGCAGAGTCCTGTGAGCAAATTGTTGTGGACGAGGCGAGCCTGGCATCCCGCGGCTAGATTAATGTTGTTTCACTATAATCGTATTTGGACGTTTTTGAGAATGAAACTTTTTTTCTGATGCCTGCCCCTCAGTGACCTTGCCACTATGTTAGGTCACTCAGGACGCTTGACCCTCATTGCCCTAAATGGTAGTTAGTCACGTTTGCAAAGCCTTTAAATGGTACAGTCCCCCGAACGGAAGGAATGCTCGCCACAGTCGGAGAATGTTCCATTTTTTTTTACGTCGTGGCGAGAGTTCCTATTAAGCGACATTTTTCAAGTTTATTTATTAACATAACAGTACCCAATCTCTATATTTAAATAGCTTTTACCCGTTTTTGGGTGAATTCGGGACCGAATATCGGGTTAGTTTAGTGATTGGGGAGTCTGGGGGTTTTGACATGTTACGTAACCAATGTCCATGTATCGTATTGAAAGTGTAGTTTTAAATTATTTTGGGAAAAAGCGAAAAATTTTGTCCAAAAACGAAATACCTTTTATTCTTTCATTTGCACCTATTACAAGTGGAACTCCCCCGAAAACTTTTATGTCGGCAAGACTTCTCGGTTGGTGTTTCAGTTATAATGGACGATAACTGCGCGGTCACTACCCCCATTACCACATGCGTTTTCTAAAATTATTTTTTGTTTATTATACTGTACAGTATTAATGCACTTTTCCGCGTAACCTTTAAAACTTATGGTATTATTTAGTGTTTTGCCCATACTAACCCCCCCCCTCTCCCACCAAAACAAGCTTGGGGACCTGGGGGAATGCAGGATATATGGCTGGGGTTTACAAATATACGTCGCAACCACATACTTTTTGAGTTATGGAAATTTTAAAAAATCTCTAGATTTAGGGAAAATTCATTGGATTTCTTCTGAGTCCATAGACGTGTGAACCTGACGAATCCTCACAGAAGATGACTGAAGTGTTGAGAACCCCCCCCCGCTAGAGGGTTAGGTTAGGTTAGATTTGGTTAGGTTGGGGTTAGGTTTAGGTTAGGTTATCGGGGGGGTTTCAAGCCCCCGCTAGGTTAGGTTAATTTTGGTTGGGGCAAATTTCTCTAGATATAGGAAACTACCCTAGATCTAGGGAATTTTTTCACCCCCCTAAACAACCTCTTAAATTACGTGTTTCCGACGCATAATTTGTTCCCCACCCGAAAACCCCGCATTCCCACAGGTGCCCAAACTTGTTTGGGGGAAGTGGGAGAGTATGGGCAAACACTAGAATTTTACCAAACTTATATACATTGCAGAAATGATATAGTTGTCCTTAGACTAATACCATAACAAGACACAACCTCCCCTTCCAGAGGCCCCCCAACCATATAGGAGGTTTGGTTAGGGTATTATTGATTAGGGTAAGGTTATATTAGGTTAGGTTAGATCTGGTTGGTTAGATTTGGCTAGATTTAGGTTAGGTTAGTTTTTATCGGTGGGTCAAGCCCCCCGCTAGTTAGGTTTAAATTTTTGGGTTTTAGGCAAATTTCTCTAGATATAAGGAAATTACTTTAGATCTAGGGAGTTTGTCTCCTCTACACAATTCTTAAATTACGTGTCTCCGAAAGCATTATTTGCTCCCCACCCGAAACCCCGCATTCCCACAGGTGCCCAACTTTCTTGGGGGGTTTGTGGGAGTATGGGCCAACACTAGAATTTACCGGAAAACTAGTCAGTGTCTCAGAAAATGACCGCGCAGTCCTCGTCCATTTTTATCAAAAGCACTAATTTTACCCCAAGGAAAAACTAGTCAGTGTCTCAGAAAAAGAAATGCGCAGTCCTCGTCCATTTTTATCAAAAGCACTAATTTTACCCAAGGAAAAAACTGTCAGTGTCTCGAAAATGACCGTGCAGTCCTCGTCCATTTTTACCAAAAGCACTAATTTTAGGCAAGGAAAATCTAGTCAGTGTTTTCAGAAAATGACCGCGCAGTCCTCGTTCATTTTTACCGGTATCTTTTCCCTTAATATCCTACTAACCTAACCATTACCTTCGGCGAGAGTTCCCCGATTGGTCAGGACGAAATTTCGGTAGACGAGAGTACCAGGTACCGTTCCCCATTATCCCTGAATGATACATTAGGTCACTCAGAATGTCTGCCTCTTAACGTCCTTGAATTATATGATTATATGGTCAACCATGATGTCTGTCCCTTTTTGTCCCTGAATTATTAGGTTAATCAGGATGGCTGGCCCTTATTGCCCTAGAAATATTTATTAAAAGTCAATCAGGATTGTCCCGCGCCTTAAATTATTGCCTCCAAATTGTTTATTTTTGGTCAATCTGTACTGTCAAAGGTACTCCTTAGTGGGGTACCGTTGATTCGGGCCGCCTATAGTAGCATGCATACCCAGCAGACAGGGCGTTTTAACGGTCGTTTTCAGAGACACTCGATTTTTTTTTCTTGGTCTAAAAATAGGGCTTGTTCTAATGGAATGTTTTATTTTGGCGCAAACCCATAAAAAAAAAAAAAAAAGGGATCTTTGTTGGGTTAAGGGTTTGGTTTTGGTTTTCATTAAAACCTATAAGGTTAGGTTAGGGTTCATTAAAACCTTTAAGGTTAGGTTAGGTTTCATTAAAACCTATAAGGTTAGGTTGGTTTCATTAAAACCTATAAGGTTAGGTTGGTTTCATTAAAACCTATAAGGTTAGGTTAGGTTTCATTAAAACCTATAAGGTTAGGTAAGTTTAATTTTTTTTATATTTTTTTTTTTTTTTTTTTTTTTTTTTTTTCGCAAAATAAACTATCTCCGTTAGACAAGCCCTATTGTAGTCCAAGAAAAAATATCGGTGTCTCTGAAAGACGGAAACTCCGTCCATATGCATTTATATAGGGGCGGCCCTGATTCAATTGGCGGCCCCGAATCAATGTATCCCCTAAGTGTAGGGGAAGCACACTCGGTTCCCGACCGAGAAGTCCCGGGTTGAATCCCCGGGTGGGGAGCGGAAACAGTTGGGCTTTTCCTTAAAACCAGCCCTGTCCAACAACCCCGCAGTGAATGAGTAACCGGGTTTAGCCGGGGGTTTGTAACCCGCCTCCCCGGGTGCTGGGTTCGGCCAATACTAAAGCACTAGCAGCGAAAGCTCTCTGCTCGGGGTAGTCTGCGAGAGAGCTGTCTGGTTACGTAGAGATCCATCTCCGCTGCGTCAATAACTGAACGAAATTCTTCAATCATCATTCATCAAACCCCCTTTCCCTTTTCGCTTTAAACATGATACATCGATTTGTTTGTGTCAACCCAGATGCCAGCTGATAATCAGCTGATTAATGTTTGTAAACATTATTTATCACGTGACAGCCTTGTGATTGGCCCGATAGATCTGAATAGATAATATAAACACTGCTGTGATTCGCTATTAGCGAGGATGACGTCCCAAAGTATTCGCCAGCCAAACAGCTGTCTCTGTGGAGATACTACTAGATACTCCTCCTTGCGCCCGGCGCAAATCCATCTCGGCAGATTATTCAAACAGCCTCGGCGCAAGAGGGGGCGGGGGGTTGCGCCGGAGTAACATTTACACCATACTTACACCGCATGACTTTTCACTTTTTTGCTGGATCTGCCCCTGCTTGTAATTAGTGAAGGAGTTTTGTGGTGGGGAGGGGGGGGGCACGCATGACACACACCACACACCCCACACACAACACACAAGTCCACAACAACCACATACACACACACACAAAACACACACACACCCCACACACACACCCACACATACACACACACACACACACACACACACACACACACAGTCACACACACACACACACACACACACACACACAGGCCACACACACACACACACACACACACACACACACACACATACACATACACATACACACACACACACACACACGCATAATAATTAATATACATGACAAACGTTTAGTATACTTATAACCTGTGCATGAAATGTCTTAGTTTGCATGGGACCGCTGGACGTTCCCAAATCACTTTAAAACTCTTCGCTTGAAAAATCCCAAAAAAAATCCCACGAGTCTAAAAACATAAATCTGTCGTTCCCCAACACCTTAGTTATTTTCTTTCTTTTACTTTGGGAACCTAAGACAAATAAGCTGCACCATTCATTCTATTATAAGACGGTACTAAGTATTGCAAGAGTGCTGAATCCGTACATAAGTGGGGCTGTGACACGCAGCTATCTTTCGCTTATTTATTTAACATATCATTATAGTAAAAACACTACACAGAAAACACTACACAAAAACACTACACCAAAACTCAATGTAAACACAACTTCAGCAAGACACTTCATTTGATCTAACTAACACTTCATAAAAACACAGTCGGTTTACGACTACACGGTATATATCTACACAAGACAAAATCACTTCATGACAAGTTACTTCAAGACACTTCAAGACAAAAACATTTCAAGACATCAAAACAAACTTCAAGACACTTCAGTCACTACAGAAAATATATGTCACTTACCACGTTCCAGGTGAACAAGAGTAACGTTGTGCCGGAGAGAGCCTTCATCTTACAAATGGGAAATGTACTGTGAGCTATGGAGCTCTGTAAATATCTGCTGTCCTCTCCTCGTTACAACTGTCTTTTATATCATGTCTTGAGGCAACTGTCCCTATACATATCGTTTCCTTATTTTACTATTTCCGTATTTCTAAAATGTTCATGCACTAAATGTTACGTTGTGTTTCGCTCCGACAACGTTCTGTTCGCTAAGACTGTGTACCTTCTCTATTGTCCTTATTTACGGTAAGGCACTTTATTTTATGCCTTTCATGTCCTGTCTCACTAGGGAGGGATTACCATTCCTTCCTCATCGCGTTGTCTATATTATGGAGCACGGCCTGACTTTCCGTTCATCGGTGTGCCCAACACTTCTGACATGTAACCTGTATTCCCTTTGTTTCTAATCCCTTTTGTTCGCTAATCCTCCCCTTTCTTCTCTCCTTCCTTTGTCTCCTCTCCCTCCTCTCTTTCCTCTCCTTCCTCGGATCTCTGGGCACGACAAATCAAAGGATTATCAATAAAGCCCAAATTTAAAGGGAATTAAAGCCCGTATAAACTTTAATGCTCACCAACACTTCCAAAACCCAAGTGTTCCCTTAGACTGCCGCGGCAGGGACGTGATGTCACACTTGGATGGAATGCAAATTGAAATGAGCGCTATCACCTCCGTAGGTTTTGCTGCAGAGCTGTTCCCTTTTTTCCCAACATTTTCATCCTGTAACGAGAAATTTGACTCCAAAAGCGTGATCATATTTTCGTTTCACAGCTACATGAAAAAAAAAATTGTAGATGAGGTTCGGTCTACCACCACTACTTTAATTCTCTCTCTCTCTCTCTCTCTCTCTCTCTCTCTCTCTCTCTCTCTTCTCTCTCTCTCCTCTCCTCTCTCTCTCTCTCTCTCTCTCTCTCTCTCTCTCTCTCTCTCTCTCTCTCTCTCTCTCTCTCTCTCTCTCTCTCTCTCTCTCTCTCTCTCTCTCTCTCTCTCTCTCTCTCTCTCTCTCTCTAACTTTATGCCAATCTTTATTCAATACTCTTTTACCTTTATCCCCTCTACGATTCTTCTACCTTTTCCCCAAGCGTCGTGATTTCCCGCAGTCAGCAGCAGAGGGCGAGGTGCTGCAGCTGACCCGTCTTCACAGGTGCACGCGAGGCTACCTCCCTTCCTCTCCGTCTTTCCAGCATCTATAAAGCCTCTAACTGGCCACATCCTCACCCCTTTTTGTTATTGCTGATTGCAGCCTTATTTTCACATCCATACACACATTTTCATCCACCTCCTCCAATATGTTCCTTGTCATGTACTCGGAATGGTTAATAAACTCTAACGCTCATAACTCCTTGCGGTGGAAGATCTAAAGACAACAGGAGAAAAATATGAAGGCTCGCAAACTATGTTTTATGATGTTAATTAACAATAACTTGTACTAGATTGTAGTCAGTGTAGATGTAGTCAAGGACTAGGGAAAAACCAGACTAGATATCGTATATATATATAAAATATAATATATATATATATATATATATATATAATATATATATATATATATATATATATATATATATATATATATATATATATATATATTATATATATTTTTTTTTTTTTCCTGTTTACTTCCTGAGGAATGACAAAAAACGTGTCATCTGCAGGTATGTTTGTGTTCTGACGAAATTTACAACTCAGTGATCCTAGCATACATACACATACCGTCATGATAATATGTCATCTCGTGTCAACAGAGAAACTCCGAACCTGCAATGACGTAAACAAATTGTGAATAAAGTAAGTTTGAAATTTATGCTATCAATTAATTTCACATGATAAAA